>CAJHQP010000110.1:0-292398 GCA_905132765.1 Moricandia arvensis
TCCAGGGTTGAGCAAAAAAAACCGAATAAAACCACCTAAATAGATCCAAACTAAATCAAAATATATATCTAAACCATCTGGTTTAAGATTTTATCAACAAAATAGTTTATTTATATATATACATATTAATAATATTAGAATTTAATATATTTAACCCAAAAACTAAACATATTTTTATAGATTTTATTTTTAAATAAATGAAATAAATACAACCAAAAATAAAATAAAGTAATATGAATCTCATACATTAATATCAAAAACAAAAAATTACATATTCTATATATATTAGATTTGAAGATAATAGTATACAACTATTGGATTACATCTTTTATATTTTTATTATGATGTTTGATTTACATTTAAATATGAAGAAAATAATGATTTAGTGTCAAATGATGATTTATTTATGTATTTATAAACTATAGTTTTGTAAGTGAATTAGAACAAAACTCAAAAAATTAACTGGACTGAACTTATCAAACAAAAAAAAGCAAATTAAACCAAACCGAATCGAAACTAAACCAAACATGTAACTCAACCGAAATGCCGACCCTATGTATATCTATAATCAATGTACATGTTCTCAAACCGAAATACCATCGCATTTTAAAAACTGGATTGTGAGCATTTTGTCAAGCTAATATTTTATAACTTAAAAAAAAGACTATTTTGTATGAAACCCGGTACTGGTTTATATTTATAACATGAAAATTTATAAAACTACACAATTTGGGCCAAGATTTGGCCAAATATCCAAATGTATTTTCTTTGAATATATAGATCTCTAAAAAAGTGTATTTATTATTGATTTGTTTTGAATTAGAAATAGAATTTGTTTTAACTTTAGTTATATCTATAAAAATAAAATCTTAACTTCTCTTCTCATGATGTCACCTTATCCGGAGAAGTTATCTAATCGTTTATTTAATCATAGCTTTAGAAACAATAGAAATTACTCCATATTTTCATCCTCTTAATTTTTAAATCAATTCTATAATAAAATTTTAATAACCCATAAACCATTAATCAATATTTTATTTTCAATCAAAAATATGAAAGAAAATTATTTACGATATATTTTTTCACAACCCAAAACAACGGAAAAAATGAATCTCACATAATTATTTTAAATATTTTGTTCAAGAACTTCAAGACTTCGGAAACTTAATAGAAAGAAAATCATGAAAAATCGTAACCAAGTATAACTACAAAACATATTTTTCAAAAAAAAAGAAAATCAGTTTGGAAAACAAAATGTAACACACAATACAATAAAAATTTAGTAAAAATATATAATAGAATTTAAGTTTGATGAAAAAATATTTTATAATAATAATTTATTTAAAATAGATAATATAACCCAGCAATACCTAAATTTTAAGAATCAGCATAAAAGTTTAATAAAAAAAAAGAAAAAACTATTACGAAATTACTTTTTTGATTTTATCAAATTCAGGCTAACAAAACTATTAAAAATAAAGTGAAATTAAATGAATTTTTTTCCTATTTTTGTCACCAAACTTAAACTTAGAAAAACTTAAAAGTTGATGGAAATATACAATCAAAGAATTAATACAAGAAAACATATATTTAAAAAAACGTGTAAACCAAATAAACAATAAAAATTTGTAAATTTCATAATATAACCCAAACATGCATAATATAAAAATGCATAAATTTTATAAATACATAGGAAAAATTCATATGAATGAAAGATATGATAATCCATTCACAATATATATTTTCACATTTCATCAAACTAAAATCAACAAGATTTTAAAAGTAATGAATAATAGGTTTTTTCTTTTAAATCACTAAGCTCAAGTTAAATGAAATTACCATATATCTTAGATTATCGTATCTAAATAAATGTACAGTTGTTCTTAAAGATCATGTCATGAATTCCAATAAAAATCCTTGAATATAAATTAGATATTATATGAAAATAAAATAAAATTAATAGTTGCACAGTTCAAACAAAAAAAGCTATAAAATAATATGATAAAAAGTAAATAAGAGTAAAAATAAAATTTGATAATATAAAAACAGATCAAAAGATCTAGAATGTCAAAATAAAAAGTGGAATATCCCCATTAAAATAAAATAAAAATTGATGGCTACGTAAAGTATTGATTAATACATGGCTAGAAATGCACATTAAATTAATGTATATTTAACTACACGAAGTATATATTATGCATGACAACATTTCTTAACTTAATGATGTTATGTGGCTAACATCACGAGTTTAATTTTATTAATCCCAAAAGTAACATGAAAGTCAAAGACGTTGACTATGTTTAATTCTCTCGTCGATCAATTAAAATATGACCCTCCTCATTATAACTTAACTAAAGTTTGACCTGGACCATTTCAATAAAACAAAATGAAATTTGGCTACAACATTGTAAATTCGACCCAAGAAAAATGTCGAATACCGAGGACGTCGTCTCTTTGTCAAGACAAAGAAGGAAAATCTAAGAATTAAGGTTTCAATTAAAATCAGAGAGAGGAAAAGGAAGTTAGTGAAATTGTGTAGGGTAATTGACTAAATCGAGAAAGAGAGAGGAGTTAATCGATTTCGGATCATTATCTCTTTCTCTCTCTCTCCCTCTTTCCCCCCTCTCTCCCTCTTTCCCCCTCTCTCTCTCCTCTCTCCCTCTCTCTCTCCCCCTCTCTCTCCCCCCTCTCTCTCCCCCTCTCTCTCTCTCTCATCTCTCCCTCTCTCTCCCTCTCTCTCTCTCTCTCTCTCTCTCTCTCTCTCTCTCTCTCCCTCTCTCTCCTCTCTCTCCCCTCTCTCTCCCCTCTCTCTCCCCTCTCTCTCCCCTCTCTCTCCCTCTCTCTCTCTCTCTCTCTCTCTCTCTCTCTCTCTCTCTTTCTCTCTCTCCCCCTCTCTTTCTCTCTCTCCCCCTCTCTTTCTCTCCTCCTCTCTCTCCCTCTCTCTCTCTCTCTCTCTCTCTCTCTCTCTCTCTCTCCCTCTCCTCTCTCTCTCTCTCTCTCTCTCTCTCTCTCTCTCTCTCTCTCCCCCTCTCTCTCCCCCTCTCTCTCCCTTCTCTCTCTCTCTCCCCCTCTCTCTCCCCTCTCTCTCCCTTCTCTCTCTCTCTCTCTCTCTCCTCTCTCCCTCCCTCCCTCTCCCTCTCTCTCTCAATTAATCTTTCTGATATTTAAATTTTATCTTAAGCTGATACTAAAAGTTTGTGGCTAAATTTGATTTTTACTGAGATAGATTAGATCAAATTTTAGTTAAATTATGGTCTGGTGGGTCAGATATAAATTAATCAATGAAAAAATAAACATAATTAATATCTCTAACATCCACATCATTTTTTGATTAATGAAATTAATCTAACTGTTAACTACATAACATCATTAAATTGAGAAATGTTGTTATGCATAACATATAATTCGTGTAGTTAAATATACATTAATTTAGTTTTCATGATTATCTATGTGGTAGTTTATACTTCAAATAACCAAAGATTATATCATTTTTTCTTGAAATAATTGTAACAATCATATTAAATTTTTAGTTAACCGCAAGAAAAGCATGAAAAGCTTTTTTTTGTCAACTGCCTTTTATTAATATGAAAGGCCCACTGAACATTACAACATAATTGATGTGTCGATACATAGAAGTAGCCCATAAAGTAAACATTTTAAAATAAAAGCCCATAAAAAGAAAGTGCTGACTTGAATATTTTTCATCCACGTGCAAAGATCTTGAAGATCGTTATGACAGATGCCCTAGACACGTGTCCTTCATTCAGGGTCAGCTTCCAATAAACGTTGTGAAACTTACTTCAGCGGTAAAGTCTGCACCGCATCACCGTCGCTTTCTTCTCTTCTCCATGATACCGACACCAAAGCTTCACTCTCCTAGCGCCTCTGTCTTCAATCAAACTTCCATCTCTTTCTTTAGATGTTCAATCTCCATACAACTTCGATCGTGATTTGGACACAGTCGTTGCCAAAACACTTGATGTAAACAAGTTTTGACTTTTCTTAAACTGGAACGAACCACAAAGCTGTTATGCAAAACTCAAAGAACTCTATCTCTTCTGAATACTTTGCTAAAACTTTTTTTTTAAAAGCTAAGATTGAAATCATTTGGGATAAAGGATAAGGATGACCAGCAGAAACATAGGGAAACTGAAGAAAACAACATGATCAAATTAAAACCGCAGAGAAGAAAACAAAGTTTCGATTCATATAACCGGAACACTTATTCAAACACAACAAAATATCGCATACGCGAAGATTGATCCGCTAAGGAAACTAAATTCGATCAAAAGATCAAATATTTACAATTAACACAAAAGATACTCTCAATCTTTCATCCTCTAAAAGATTTAAATTTGGTAAGAAGACAAAAGATTGAGAGAAAATTCTCTCTAAACTAAGAGAGAGAAGTGTTTCAAATTCTCCTATGAAAAGGTTTAAATGGTATGATTGTTGTCACCGGGATTGAAGTTGAATAAAATAGCAAAAGCAAAAATAATGATTCACATAATATATAAAATAAAATTTCAAATAAAAATAAATATTATAGATTAACTTTGTTCAAATAATAACGAGTTCTATACGCGATACATAATAAATTAATTCTCTAAGAGATGACGCATAAGTTAAAATATATATATATATATATATGTAGCACAGGACATGTAAAATCTGTTTAAATTCGCATGGTGATATTTAGTTGACTTCAAAAAAATCCTACACAGCTTGGTAAAACAAATAAAGCGTTTAAAGAAGTTTTACCAAATAAATACCAGTTGCGTATTGCAGACAAGGTGTCCGTACATTTCTCCAATGCACAATTAACACAAAAGTTTTAAAATAATTGCAACAAGAAAAACAATAAACTAAAATGTAAGAGGAGCTCGAGCTGTGACAAGACAAACACATGGAATATGGAATAAAGAACAAATGCTACACAGAGAGAGAGAGAGAAATGTTGACCGGATACTAAACACGACCTTTTCGATACATCCAAGCAGATCAAAAGTGAATTATTCGATTAGTACTGATTTGTATTGTTAATTATTTACACTATCATCACTTGAATCTCCACCCATTAAGAAACTTACTTTCTAAAGATGATATTATTAATAATAAAAATTTAAAATAAACTAACCAATTAAAAATAATATAGCAAATACCAATAAAGTTTAAAGTATCTTAAAAGTATTTAAAACATTTTATATTTTGAAAAACATTAAAACTTATCTAAAACATTTTATACTATTCAACTGATGGAGTATTTGTATAAAGAGGTTAAAACTATCCCATTTCCCAAAGAATCTAGAGCGCATTAGGCGCTGACCCTTGCTTCTTAATCCAATTTTCTCATTTAATAATAGTTTACTTAATACCAAAAACAGAATTAGGCTTTTCCTAATCTCTTTTAATACTTTTCATATAAATCTTATTCCTCGTGAAACTAAATTTCCTTTTAATTCTTTTTTCATAGACGAGCCAATAATTTCCGAGAGCTAGGATCAACAATCGTTTATTTCTACTAAGTTACCTGTTGAATTTTTCTAGAAGAGAAGCTTCATGATCCTGTAAAATAGAAGGGGAAAGAGGCTTTGCATTATTTGTATAGTGACGCCATCTATTTTGTTCTAAAGTTGCAGCATATATGGAGTCTTTTTGATTATCAACCAATAACTTTAGGTATCGTGGAGAGTGTGACAATATCTTCTAACAACCATAAAGTGTCGCATTAAAATCAATAATCGTTATTTTTCTTGCTATTCATGAAGATCGGGAAAAAACACGTACTTAGTGCGGTAAGTCTTAAAATAATATAAATCCTATAAAGCCCTTAAACAAAAAAGGAAATTGAAAATAGGATTGATATATATACTCCAGACTCCAATTGACTAGTGTATAATTTTGATCTATTGACATTACTTTTAAAGACAATACCAAACCGTCTGGTCGAACGGGTCAAATTCCAATCGTAAGCAGAAACATATTCAATTAAAACAATAAACATAGAAGACCACCCAAAATCTTGTAACCTATTGGACTATAGAGAAGCATGGAATAATATCTGATGAATTAGCCGATTTGATGTCCAGTTAGGTTTTAAAAAAATTGGTTGGTGGTGGAGCATGCCTAAATTTGATCGATTTCAATGTTATATAGAACCATATTTTCTGAAGAAGAAATTGACAATTACATAATAGAGTGCGTGTGCGACATACAAGAGGCATATGTAAGATGTTGGAAATGGAGAATTAACTAAGTATTAAGCAAACAATTTTTCATTAAAGCGTCACGTGAGAGGGGAGGCCATGTTAGCGCCGAGGAATGTGGGGCTCGACAGCTTCCTCCAAACAAAATATTAAACGGCAAATACATTAAATATTTAAGCAAAAACTTAAATATGGTAAATGTTATATGTAGGTTATAGATATACCAACAATTTTCATATAATAATAGTATTTAGTAAATCAATGAGAAAAAATGTGGAGGGAATATTGGGGCTCCCATGCAGCATCTACGTGCCACGACAAATGCTACCCGTTGAATTGAACGCCTTCTTACTCTGCCCTTCTCTCTATCAACATTTTGTAATTAATGATTCACTAAATATTTACAAAGTTTATTCCTTTTTATAGAAAACAATTTTGTTGCTTTTTGGCTTACTGTATAATTTTTAAAAACAAAATCCATTATACAGTTTATTGTTCTATATTATTTTTTTACTCTTTCTGTTTTATAGTATATGTAGTTTTATAATATTTTATTATTTCAAAATATCAATAGCTTCCACATTTCATGTAACTTTTGTACTTTCTCTTTTTCATATTAAGTGTCACTTTAACCTTGTGCACAAAATAAAAATAATAATTAATTTTATATATTTTCTATAAAAAATTACAATTACCTATACACCTATCTATATTTCAACCAATTAAAAATAAATTATACTATAAAATTAATAAATTTTGAATCGAAAATAAAAAACGACAGTTATTTTGTAACAAAAAAATCTCTACAACGATACTTAATATGAAACGGAAGAAGTATTTATTAGATATTGTGTGATTAATGAAATAATGTAAATTTTTTACGATTGGTTGAATTTATATATTAAATAATACCTTTTAAAAAGTGATAAGTTTCATAATAATAATAATGTTTTTAATTAAAACTACTACATTATGAAACCGATGGAATAAGATTTAATTGGATGTCAAATCAGATCCTCTGATTATAAACATCTGAAATTAAAAACCACATACATTTTTGAAGTAATTCTATCATCATCATGAGATCCATGTCTAATTTTACGTAGATGCAGATTTCAATATGGTAAAAACAATTACAAGTTTATAACTTTTTTTTCTCTATCATTCTCCATGTAAGAGAGTTGGGTACAACTACAAGTAATTAGGGATGGACATGAAACGAATATTCAAAAATTTAAGAATATCCATGATCCACTACACTCTTCACGGATGATTGATTTTTCAATTTAATTTGATCATTATTTTTTTCGGATATTGAATGTTCCTAATATCCGAAAAACAGTTTCTTTAACATATATTTGATTTGATCGGTAAAAAGTAATAAAAATTTAAATTAAAAAGGAAAATTTGATAAAAATATTAATTTTTATTACAATTTTTTTAAAAACCACATACTTTTAAAAGCTTTAATAACTAAGTAATTAATTTAGTGAATAAAAATATTATAAACTTATCTAGAGATATGAAATTATATAATTTTATATTCATGTATATATATTTGTATATAATGAGTCAGATAGGATATCTATTTTTAAAAAATATTGTATTTGTGATTTGCTACATCTTTGACGGATATTGAATTTTAGTATTTTCTTAGATTCATTAGTAAATCCAATATTGATTAATACACATGAATTAACAAGAAAATCTTTAAAAAATCAATTTAAATTTGGAGAAAATAAAATTTTAATAAACATTAACATAGAATACTTTTACAGAAATATTTCGTTTATGTTATTTTTTCAATTGTAAATTTACGCATGAAGAATACTTAAGAAGTTTTCTCTACTAGAAGACTTCTTGACAAATCTTCCCTTGTAAATATTGGTTTACTTTTGTATCTGAAAAATTCTTGGTATACTAGAGAAGTCTTCTCCGATAAGTATATTAGTTTTGAAATTGATCAAAGTATTGAAGAATTTAACCTTTTTTAGAAAAAACTTCCGGAGAAGTCTAATAGGAGAAGACTTCTATCGAAGTCTACTCGGAGAAGTTCTATCAAAGTCTACTCGGAGAAGTTCTATCGAAATCTTCTGCTGGAAGACTTCTATAGAAGTTTGCTTTCATAACCAAATGTTTGACAAGAATCACAGAATAAAACTCAAGAAGACTTCTCAAAAAGTCTTCTAATTAATATTAAATGTTTTACATTAATTATCAATTGCAAAATTAACCTACACATACTTCTTACGACACTTTGGAGCTTCACGTGACTGTAAAGAAGACTTCTATAGAAGTCTACTCTATACTTCTCTGAAAGTCTTCTATGAAAAGCTAAATATTTGCAAAATTTTAGTCAATTGCAAAACTAACCTGCTCATTAGAGAAAACTTCTAAAGAAGTTTTCTCAATTTTATTACAAAATAATTATGCATTGACTAACTAATAAAAAATATACAAAATAAACAATTACAAAACTAACTTATGCATTAACCATAAGACTTCAAGAGAAATCTTCTTCAGAATCATATCCAAAACAATTCAAATATCATTATTAAATTCATGAGGTTAATGTTTAGCTTTTCCAAGCACACATACCTTCTTAAAGAAAGTTACCCACTCGTTCTTGACAAAGAATCATGAACTTGAGTAACTGTAATAAGGATATAAATTATGAAATAAAAAATTGGGATTTGGGGATGAAATAAGAGAGAAAATGAAAGCGAAATGGTTTATGTGTGTAGGAAATGAGAATATAAAGATGTAGATTTTAGGTGTTTTATAGCTTAAAATTGGTTGTTTATGGTGATTAATGTATTAATGATAATGAAAATGTTGTAAATAAAAGAGGAATATGATTGAGTACAACAATCATTTTCGAAAAAGAAAAAAAGTAATGGCATATTCATGAATAACATAAACTTCTAGTGTGAATAGGGCAAATAATTTTTTTTAAGATAGCTAACTTTTGCATTTGAACAAGAGTTTTAGGTCAATTTTGCAAGAAGCCAAAGATTTTATTTTCCTTTCTTTATTTAATACATTAACAATGTGATATAATTTATTAAATCATAAATTAAAACAATAATTATATAAACTTATACATTTATAAATACTATACGTTTAGTCTAGTATAAATGTATATATATTTGTTGGAGCAAAGCGGATATGCATCTTAAAATTTTAGTATTTGTAATTTGCCTTGTTTTTAAAAGATATTGATTTTTATTATTTACTTAGCTTCAAAATTTTACGGATATCTGGATGTTTTTGAATTGAATCGAAGTGAATAACATATGAAATCAAATTTAACATATAAAATACCCAGCCTTAATGATAGGAATACTTAAATTTTAACTTTTTATTTTATTTATAAGTTTTCTTGTTATATATATTAACCATTGTTGTTCAATGAAACAAATATATGTTTTATATATTTGGATTTGATAGTTTTGGTAGTCAACAATTTCTTTGTTTCTCTCATATTTAACATTTAACAGAAGTCAATCAATATAAAGCTTTTCATTTTCATTAATTTTATAATTAGAAACTATATATATTTTTTAAAATCATATATATATATATATATATATATCATTAAATAAATGTCATCTATAGAAAGATGTGTCCTGTATATATATCTCTCTGAAAAAGTTAAACCACCTAAAACACTCCAAAATATTGAATATTTCTCATGAAACGAGTTTTGGTTACAATTTAACAGTAAAAATTTAACTGTAAAATTTGTGTTGTAAGTAAATTTATTATATCAGTAAATTTATTGACATGATTTTTGCAGAGATCTTTTTTTGATGTAGTTAAGTTGATTCTAGCTATGAGTTTGTAGTTGTAGATATCTTTAAATAAGACATATAAGATATGCTATGTATATGTAATATTATTTATATCAATGAAATACTTTATTAACAAAAATATGAATTTTAATTTTTACTAGTATTTAATATAATATATAAATGATATTTATTTTATTTCGAAATTTAATAGTTTATAAATTATTCAAAAATAAATAACACTTATCTATAAATTTTTAAAAGTAATAGTAAAAATTAATATCTAAACAGTAACATATTTAACCTACAATTAAATTTATTTAAAATATAGATGATTTTTTTAAAAAAAATCTACAAGTGTTTAAATAATTAAGATGTAATATTTTGTCTAATATACAAAAGAAAAATTTTCTTTATTTTTATGTAGTTTTAGATTTAAAAGTAAACCATGATTTGTTTTTATCAACAAAAGAAAAATGTTTACGGTACTAAAATTTTGGTAAGATCAAAAAACTTGGAGGCTCGAACTTGGGACAAAAGAACTTTTGTAATAGACGAGTCTAGACGGTTCTCTCCAGCCACCTAATCATCATGTTGCTGTAGAGGGTCGGGTTCGTCTAACGCAAAGATGTCACCCAGTTACGAACAGTCTTATCCATTGTTCGTATGAGTTATGAAGCTGTACGATAGGTGTTTTTATGCTTCCTATTATTTCGTTCACACCAAACTCCAATGGATCACAGTCTGGAATGTCAACCGAAGGAGGCACTGGTCAGTAACAGTACGCCTAGAAGAGAGGAGTGTTGTCACCGTGAAGTTCCAGTCAGGTGTTGGACGCGGCAGAATGGCCTTCGTAAGCTCTGTCCAGATGGTGTATGAGTAAAGATTATTATAAGAATTATGATGTAGACTTTCATTTTTAAAATTCAAACTACATAATTGGTAAATTTAATAATTAAATCTAAAGAAATGAGATAAAGTCTAACCAATCACTCACATAATTTTGTTGGTGACAGACTGGAAGCTGAAATGTGTTCTAACTCCTAGAAAGTTAAATTCTGTAGGTGAGAGATTGGAAGCTGAAATGTGTTCTAACTTCTATAAATTTAAACGCTACGTGAATTCCGCTGTGATATACCTGTAGAACGGTAATCACTTGCTAGCGTGATAGCTGCAAAAATTTGGAAGTACATGAATGTAAAATATTTCCATGGGTTTTGCAAAAGCGATGTATGAGCTCGATGACGTACGTGGGAATGATACAAATCTTTCTAAAATATGGATTACTAGCGTTCTTAATTTATTATAATATGTTTATAATTTATGATAAAATTCGATGATACACAAAGTAAAATATAAAAGTGACAATATTTGACTATATTACACAGCACATGCGTATTCTTCTAATACATGGTTCTGTACATGGACAATCTTGATATGTATCATTAATTGGATTTAGTATTATTAATAGTTTCACATTATATTTGCATCTGCAAATGCTAATGCTTAAAAATAGCACCGGGAGTTTATATAGTACACATCAATGCATATTATTTACGCAAGTTTCTAACCGGTCGATCGAATTCTCAATTAAATATTACACAAATAATCTATGAAATCATTGACAGCTAGTGATTATTCGCTATACAGATCGAAGAGAATTTTTTTCTCCTGTTATAATTTTTTCTACGGTTATATTGAATTCTACTTATGCTTTAGAATGCCTACTATTATATGTTATTGATTCAAATCATCTTCGAACATGTTACATATGTACACAGTCAACAGTAACCAGTGTCACATGGCTACCAATCCTGGCCTTTTGAATGTTGAATTTCTTTTCCTTTATATATTTATATGTATATAATATGCTCATTTTCTTCTTTTTTCTTGACAACCAAACATACTCCGTTTCAAATGACGTTGGGACAATGAAGAGGGAGCAAAGCAAACCTTGAGCGTTCCAGAATTTTTACCTAAAAAGTAGCCTTGAGAGTGTCAACAATGAAGAGGGGTTTACCAAGAAAAAAGAAGAAAAGAAGAAAAATGAAGAGGGCAAACAAACAAAAGGATGAAGATAGTTAAGTCTCAAAAAAAAAGATAGTAGTATATTTTTTTTTGACAAATAGTATAAATTAATGAATTAAATAACGAAACACGAAAAAAATTAAAGGTGTCCCCATCAGTCAAAAACAAAGCAAATTATCTTTCAAATATATTCCATCGTATATTACCACTTCGGCATTTTCGATGCCAACCCATTAATCTTGCGCCTTGAATATTGAGACATGCAATATAGTATATTAGGGTCGACGAACTATTTCCCCACGATAACTATCATATAGTATCAGATACTCACGAAACTATGATCTAGTGGCAAATCTCCATGATTTGAAAGTTATAAACGTATTTCTCTATGAATTAACAATTCCGAATGTATTTCTCCCCGAACCGATACTTCAAAACTTAATTACCCATAGACCATGGTTTTAATTGGTTTATTATTAACCAAATAGTTTAAACCGGCTAAACCAAACCAAAATTCATTTTAAACAATTTTATTAAACAATATTGTTTCTTTTCTTGTTGAAATTTCAAAAAATATATTTTTCTAATCCAAAAAAATTTTCCTAAATTTCTTATATTTTGCGTTTTAAAAAAAAATTTTAAAAAAAAATTACATCAAAATTTATGTGTACAAAATTTAATAAAATTACAATGAACAAATAAGGTTATTAAATTTTTTGTGTTTTTTTGAAATTTGAAAACAAAAATTAAATTTTGATAAAAGTAAATGTCAAAAATCTATGTTTTATTGAATTTTTACGCAAATCAATTTTTTATCAATAACATAAAAAGTTATAAAATTATGAATATTTATTAGTTTTACAGAAAACGCCACAATTTAATAACTTTCAAATCCTGATGTAAATTTTTATCAAAATTTATTTTTTTCTTTAATTTTTTTTTTTAAAAAAACGTAAAAATTAATAAGCTTATTTGTTCATTGTAATTTTATTAAATTTTGTAAACATAAAATATTGATGTAATTTTTTTTAAACTCAAAAATATAAAAAGTCTAGGAAAGTTTTTTTGAATTCAAAAATATATTTTTAAAAATTTCAACAAGAAAAGAAACAATATTGTTTAATAAAAATTGTTTAAAATGAATTTTGATTTGGTTTAGCCGGTTTAAACTATTTGGTTAATAATAAACCAATTAAAACCATGGTCTATGGGTAATTAAGTTTCGAAGTATCGGTTCGGGGAGAAATACATTTGGAATTGTTTACTCATGGAAAAATACATTTATAACTTTCAAATCATGGAGATTTGGCACTACGTCATAGTTTCGTGGGGATCTGATGCTATATGATAGTTCTCGTGGGGAAATAGCTCGTCGACCCAGTATATTATAGCATAATGACACAATTCGATCAAATTGTATTGCTTTTTAATTTTGGAGTTTTTCAAATGTTATGAATATAGTAATATAAGAGTTCAACACCCAAAATGAGATTGATTAAATGGGTAATCTATTTTGTTTTAGGTATGGTGATTTATATCAATTGTACAAAAAGTAAACAACTATTGTGTGTATTTTGTTTTACTTTTACATTTATGCTTATTAGATTTTGACATTAGACTCTTTAGATTGTTTCGGTTTGTATTTCAGTTTTCAAAAACAACTCTCCAAAGAACCAACGTTGTTTTGATTTCGTTCAGATCAAATTGGAATTTGTGTGGTTCCAACGCACTACTGAATTTAGAAAAAAAAAAGTTAATATTATATGGTTAGGATATCTAAATGTACAGTATATTATATGTATAATAAATATTTTATGAATTCGGGTTAGTAAATTTGGGTTGGTTATGTATAATTTTGGTAGGTTGGTTAAATAAATACACAAAATTTTACGAAAAACAACAATAAAGTAACTGGATTTGAGGGATTCATATATCTACACAAAATCAGAACTTCATGAAGCTTTTCGGAGGTGAACAAAGATAAAGGCAACTAAATGCAAGTAATTGGATTGGAGGAATTGTTTTTTTTTTCTTTTGAGAAATGGAGGAATTAGTTGTCTTTATCTTTTCTTCACCACCCAAAAGCTAAACAAATTTTCCTTTTGGAGCTATTTGGTGTTCAAATAAGAATCCCCAATGACAAAATCGCAGTTGCTTTTTCAGTTTGAAGGATTGTAAGAAATATTAAATGCAAACTCTGATGTTTTCCATCAAACCCTAAGAGGCAGACCTTTTAAAACTTAGTACCTTTTTAGCATTGGAAATTTAAAAGTATTTTATTTATTTATTTAAAATAGTAAAACATTCAAATCATAGTGTACTCATTATCTAATTATCACACCCACTCCTTTTTCCCTCTGCTTGGTTTCAACTTTTTAACCACTAATCAAAAGATGCCTTGTCTGTCATAAATTTTCTAGCCTTTTTTTTTAAAGCATGATTATATGAGACTCTTAAATGATTCTTAAAGGATTCTCAAGGGGAGGTGAGCCACTAAAATTTAAGAATCAGCTCCAAAAACTTCTAATTAAAAACCCCTTTTGCTTGAGTTTTTGTACTGTTCGCGGACTTCAATGACACATAGCGATCCGCAGATTGTAATAGTATTTGTGAAATCGAAAATACGTCGTTTAATACCAATACACATATTGTAATAGTATTTGTGAAAGACCAAAATAGTATTTAGATTATTTCAGTCTGTAACTTACCAATGTAGTATTAGTTACGGAGTATACATTTGAAATCAAATAAAAACATTAATTTGAAATGCTTTGTTAAATAAAATATTTTTTTTGTTGGTTTTTACCATTAAATTAGACATTATATTATCTGTTATTGCACTTTTTAATGCAAAAGTATGTTGGTGTATATACATTCTTGGTACAATATGGCTGTTTTCCTAAATCACATATTATTTTGTGAGATGTAATGTTAATTTTCAAAATTGTAGAAATTCGTTTTGCTAATACGCGCTAAAAGAAAAAAAAAACATTTTCCCTAATATACAGTTATCATAATTATTAACTTTGTTTATCGCCTACATAGCTACATGCTAATCATTTCTTTTAGTTACTAAAAAGTTTGGGTGTTATTCGATAATAAAAAGTTTGGTGTTTTATTACATGGGGAGTATTGTATAAAAATGTGTTGAAGAAAATAAAGCAAACATTTTATTAATAAAGACAGTGGCATTTTTCAAATGAAAAAAAAAAGAGAAAAACACTCCTCTTTTTCTCTCCCTCTGTAAGTCATAAATGTTGTTTCTGCAGTTATCTCTTTCTCTCTTTTTATATCTCTCTCCACTATTTACATAGAGAAGCAATATAGACAAGAGTAGTCGTGAGATGATCATGTTCGAGTCAAGAAGCAGTATGAGAGGTTCAAACTCAGTCCCAGATCTGTCTCTTCAGATCAGCCTTCCAAACTCTCACGCCGACAAACCTCTTCACGGCGGTAACCTGAGCTCCACCACAAGCAGCGACTCCGGAAGTAGCCTCAGTGAGTTGAGCCATGAGAACAACTTCTTCAAGAAACCTCTCTTGAGCTTAGGCTTTGAACATCATCATTCATATCATCATCATCAGAGGCACAGCTCGAACATGTTCCAACCACAAATCTACGGTCGAGATTTCAAGAGAACCTCATCTTCAGTGGTTAGTCTTAAACGAAGCATCCGAGCTCCAAGAATGAGATGGACTTCTACTCTCCATGCTCATTTTGTCCATGCTGTTCAACTTCTTGGAGGCCATGAAAGTATTAATTTTCCTCTTACATTCTCCTTCTTTTAAAAAAAATATTTAAGGTTTATGCCTCAGTAGTAAAATGTTTGGGAACAAGGTATTAAGATCTGTCATTTATTTGTCTATCTCAGGAGCAACACCTAAATCAGTCTTGGAGCTGATGAATGTGAAGGATCTAACCCTAGCTCATGTCAAGAGTCACTTGCAGGTTCCTACCTGTTTTCTTTTTCCTTACATTTCTTCTTAGGGATTAAAAAAATTAATTAATGGAATCTCATAATATTGCTAACACTTATGCAAATTACCATTTTCACTGAAAGTGTATATATATGGGCCACTAGCTAACACATGATTGCAAAGCTCAAATAAACTTAGATAGACAATTTATTTTATTTTTACTTTTGCTTTTAATTTCAAAAGATGTATGTTTGTTGATGCAGATGTATAGAACAGTGAAATGCACTGATAAGGGATCATCATTAGGTATTCATTCAACACCAGAATGACTGCTTTTTGTGTTCCTTTTTCTAACCACCGATTTTTGTATATTGGTAAAAATGTAAGATGTGCCATCTTTTTATGTTTTTGTGTTTCTTTTTTTCTTGGAAATAAATCAGGGAAAGGAAAGGTGGAGAAAGAGGCAGATCAGAAAACAGAAAATAATAATAATAATAATAATAATAATAATAATAATATTAATAATAATAATAATAATAATAATGACCAAGAAGCTGATGCTGACACAAATTCGCCAAACTCATCATCTCTGCAGAAGACCCAAAGGTTACTTTTTATTTGTTTTGTTTCTGGTAAAAAATAAATTCTTCGTCTAATCTCTCTGCCTTGGTTATGCGTGAATTTTGATGAATATGACCCTCTTCCTAGGGCTTATGTAAACGTAATTGTCCATTTTCCCTTGATCCGTTAAGTTTTTTTATTTAAAAATAGAATATATTCTATTTTTTTCTTATTTAGATTGTATATATAATGATAGCAAAGAAGTAGTAGGTCCAAATAAAACATTTTTGAATATGAATGGTATTAGTATTGACAAGCAGTCTTGTAGAGTCCAACAATATAAATGAATTATCAGTAGATTTCTCAAATGTGATTTTATCATTTAATTTGAACAGATCTTCTTGGTCATCCACTAAGGGAGTGTCTATGAGCATATGTACACAAACAGATCCTCACATGGGAATAAATAATCTCATTAAGGTACACTCCTAAGCAATTGTAACAATGTTATTACTAATATGCATATTCTCACATATCATATAACTTTATGTTCCTAAATTTTGATCTTTTGAAAATAGGATGACGTGGAGAAAGCTCATCTCAGCTTGGAATTCACCTTGGGGCGCCCGAGTTGGGGGATAGACTATGTGTAACCCTCCAGCGATCTAACCTTTCTCAAGTGCTAATTGTTTCACTTGGAGAACTACAATAAATTAATAAGTCAGCTTAGGTTATCTATTTAACATATAAACTTGTTTGATCATATGGACTTTGGAAGAATGTAGATCTTCCAATAATGTTCTACAAGTTTTGTGATGTATAAATTAGAGATTCGGATTAAGTAGTAGGCATGGTATTGTTGTAGTGGATGACAAGGGAGTACAACTTCAAGATTTTTAGTTGCATTTTTCAAAAAACTTCCCAATCTTCCATTATCACACTTAATATATTGGAAAAGATTCTCTGGTTCCTAAAAAGCTTCTACTGCCTCTTTCCTCATTTGGTATGCTTCACTGCTCCCACTCTGGTATATATGGAGAGGTTTTTTGGAACATGGTCAATTGTTTTTCACTTTCTCCCTTAACCTATTGTTTTAGTAAAATATTTTGTTTTAGTAAAATATTTTGTTTTAGTAAAATATTTTGTTTTATAGAATAATTGGTCGACAATATATTGCAAGATGTGTGGTAGAAAATGATCGAAATGTATATTTTAATTTTTGAAATAAGATGGAATGCATATTTTTATTACTAAAATAGATAGGATCTTTGATCTTGATCGATAGCATTGTTACGTAATGCCACAGCTCCCTTGACTTCCTTCAGAACTTCGGGCTTCGTTCTCATTGGCCCTTGTGCTTATCAAATATGTCGGAGCAATGATAACGATATTTATTTTTATATGTCAAATTAAATGTTTAGTTGAAGCATAAACTCGTTTTGTATTGCAATCATGTACCACAAAGAAAAGTGGAGTTTCAAACTCCAGTTTTCTTTAAATCTCTCTTTACTTTTGGCATGATAAACACAAATCTACAACATAAATCTGTCGATTACAACATGACCACATTTCACCTTATTCCACATTCGGTCCAAGAATCCGGCCAAATAACCCAAAAATCAGATAAAAAAATAACAAGTTTACGAAAAATGGAGGCCCATCTAAGCTATGAGAAAGGTTAATACCAACTTTACTTAGTCAAACCAAAACGTAAAGAGAATCAAGATACTCACCAGAGACCATATCACCATTACAGTTCTCTTTTTATAAGCTATAAAAAGACGGAAAAGGAAAAAAATAGAGGGATTCAAGTTTTCATACATTATATCGAGGGAAAATTTCAAGTTTACCACTTTTGTTGTACCATTTTTCATTTTTATCTTCATTAAAGACACATTTTCAAAAATACCACTTTTTTAAGAGGTAAATTTTCTTAAAATTAATTAAAATTCTAAATTTTACATTCCTAAACCTTACCCCACCCTACACCACCCCTTAACTCTAAACCCTAAGTCTTAGATTAATTAACCCAAGGGTTATAAATATGTTTTTTTCTTTTAAAAAACAAGGGTAAAAGTAATTAAGATATTTTTGAAAAGTGGTATAAAGAAGGTGGTACTTTTGGCAATTTCCCTTATATCTATACCTAAATTACTCTCGAGTTTACTTGTATTCTTATACCCTATATTACCATAGTTGTATAAGATTTGAGATCAATAATATACTTTTTAATATCAAAATCATCATAAACATTTTTTTCTTACATATTACTTTGTCTATGCCTGAGTCTAAAATCCTAATCCTAATTTTTGAGTAAATTTTGAGATCCATCATTTGGTGCTATAAGGAGGAGATATTCAACACAAAAACCCTCTAAAGATTTCGACGTGAGACACACATCGAAATGATTGGAGTAGATCTGACTTGAAAAATCTTAGACCTCACTCTGCAGGCACAACATATCAGTGATGACGGATATTTCATCGCTCTACCGTCAATGACAACACCAATGTTGAACCAGATGCAACATCATCCCAGGTACAAGCCGTTTCGCAATCTACTCTCTTTACTTTTCCACAAGATACATGTCAGCAGAACACTGAAGAATAGAGAGCCCTAGAACACTTGAAAGAGCCACTCCAAGTACAAATTTTTAGATTGAATCCCCGAGTGATGGCTTTCTACATCGAAATGGGATGAGCTCGCTTTAACGATAAAGAGCGGGACGATGGTTAATACCGACTCTTTGTCAAAAGTCTGGCAGAACATGTCTGATTAGTTAGTTCTCTCGGTTGGAAGAAAACTCTGTCGATGATATAATATATATTTTACCCGTTTTCACCCATAGTACATATGCTTTTTAGGATCTAATATATGTGTTTGGAGTATATTTTAGAGTCTTTTCAAGTTCAGGTATGTTTTGGAGCAATGTGGAGATTATAGAGTATTTTTGGGCTTTATGATGAAGAAACTCGTAGCTGCTGAAGAATTAGAAGTAATAGTCGATATTTAGGAAGAATGTCGATCGACAACACTATATTGTCATCGATCAACAATGAAGCGCGAGACGGGCCAACTTGTTGGTGATCAACTGAAATCCCAGAAGTTCCACATAATTACAAGAATACCCTTGACCGACTTAATACCTAGTATTTAAGTGTTTTGCCATTTTTTGGGCAACACACTACTTTTCATAAACTATTCCATACTTAGAAGTTTTTATTTAGATTTGGAGAGAAGATCCAAGACACCTTCATATATTTGTATTAGAAATCCATTGTTTCTTATTCCTTATTCTATTTTATGTTTTCTATTCAGTTTATTATCATGCTTTGCTTGATCATGTCTGAGTAGTTATCTTTGTTATATTTAGGGTTAATTAGGGTATAAGGATTAAGCAAAACTATAGAATTTCTAAGGTGATGAAGATATCAATCAATTGAGTTGCTATTAATGCTTGCATTTAGAGTAACTAGCATGATTTTAGGATTGTAGACAACTCGACAATAGGTTCTTCACATGAATTGATTCTTTTGAGCTAGGTTGCTAGATACATGCGACAACTGGTCTAGGAAGTTAGTGAACCAATCAGATAAGACTATAAACTCGATTTAAGGTAGTCGTCGATCGAAGCTCAACTTCAACCATCAATCGACACTCATTCCGTGTTTACAAGCGAAAGCTGGATCACTAAACTTAGATAACTATTAGACTCGTATGCGACAACTGGATATTTATACACTAGAGTTTGAGTTCTAGAATATCATACACACACCTTTAGCTTCTATATCTCTATAATTCTGATTACTTAAAATCATAGATCTAGCTATTTTATGATATTGTTTACAAACCAATCAATCAATTCCTTACTTAATTACTGCTCATTAATTACTTGCCTAGCTTAATCATTATATCGATAAGTCTATTGTGTGCTCACGCTCTCTGTGGATTCGATCCCTAAGTACTACAACGGAATCTCTAATTTGAGAAAGTAACGTTGCTCATTGGGTAATTTGAGTGATATCAATTTTAGCGCTGTTTCCGAGGAGCATTGGATTCGCCATTACATCTAATATATAGATTTAATCTAGGTTTTTCTTTTATTTTACTGACTATACACAAAAAATTTCTTTGTCCTTCAGGTGCATGCCCTACAGTACCATAAGCAACAAGAAAAAAAAACTATTGTTACCAAACCCTGTTTCGTTAGAACGTGCAATTTGCAAAGATAAGTGCACATCATCGATCAACATCAACCAATATTCATTGACCGACATTTCTTATGAGCGAGCGCCGATCGACAACAATACACTGTCGCCGATCGACACTAATCCGCGAGCAAGCAAAATGGTGGCAACTCTTATTCTAACGACATAAGCGAACGGAGACCTGCATGACCAACATGGTCATCTGCATAATACAGTAGGTCAGAGACTTGATGATAAAGATGCTGTAATCCCTGAACCAGAAGCAACTGCTCCAGAAGCTGCTAATGCTTTGGCTAGAACGTTGGCTGACTACAACTGTCCAGATCAATACTACGCTAACAAATCTGCTATTCATCCTCCTACTTTCCAGTTGAACGATTTGAAGCTGAAGCCTGCATAATTTACACTTGTGGGACAAACACCTTTCCATGGTTACCCACATGAGCATCCAATGGACCATCTTGAGAAGTTCGAGAATCTAGTGTCTACTATCAAAGCCAATGAAGTCCATGAGGACTATCTTTTATGTAAGATCTTCAAGTACTCACTTGCTAGAGATGCTTAATATTGGCTTAAGCAGTTACCACCAGGATCTCTTACATCCTAGCACGACATCAAGAATGCCTTCCTGCGTAATTTTCTTGAAGATTCGCGATCGGAAGACTTGAGGAACATAATCCCTACAAATCACACAAGGGCCTGCAAAATCATTCAAGAGCTCCTGGATCCGACTCAAGTCTTATCAGAGAGATTGTCCACACCATGGATTCAACGAGGTACAACTTCTTAGTACTTCTTCAGAGGCATAACTGTGGTATATCAGATGACTCTAGACACTGCTAATAATGGTAACTACACTACTAGGAATTTAGAAGAGGCTGTGAGACTTATTGAGAACTTGGCATCTAGCAATTATACCAAGAACACTGACATGGAGAGGAGAATATCAATTACTATACTTGGCAAGGAGCAGATGAATGAAGTTCAAGCTAAGCTGTATAATGTTCACACGCTTCTTAAGAAGCGGGTGAGTTTTTCGGAAGATGTAGAGGCTGTTGATTTCACCAGTAACGAGGCAAGGAGAAGGATGTGAACTACATTAGTGGCACTGATTTTCATAAGTATGGGAATCATGGTGGCAACAAGAGCTCTTATGGCACTGGTCAGAGGAGTATTACAACTAGAATTCACAGCACCATAGACCTTACAACAGCAACAACAACAACAATAACAACAACAGCAACAACATGACCTTTGGAGCTTCTTCTTACTAGAACCCCCACCAGCAACTAAAGAAAGTAGAATGGAGAGTATGATTGATCAGGTTCTTGAGAGTCCGCATAAGTTGACAGTGGATTTTAATGCGAATATAAATGTTGTATACACCAACCTGAATGAAAAGTTTGAAGCTCTCAGCACCCATGTGTTAGAGACTCAAGTGGTTCAGACCAGCAAGGGTGTTAGGAGACATGAAGCACTGATTGAAGTAAAAGGAGAGACTGGACAGAGACACCACGTGAATGCTTTGACAGATGATGATTTATGGCAAGTGGTGAAGGAGGAGAAACTGCAAGAAGGGACTTTCAAGTAGAAAGTTCCATGTCCTGCAGCGGTTCTCACTGGTGTCGTTCGACACACACAACTGACCATCGGTCGACATCCGAGAATGAACGACGATCGATACCAGACATTGAACAGTGATTGACAGTCTAGGCTGAGTCCGTAGCATCTTGCAAAACGGTCAACATCGATCGATACTCAGACATGTTTGTTAATCGACATCGACCAGTGACCTAACGAGTGCGGGAGCGTCTGAATGCTACAAGACATTCGTATAAGACATCACAACCACCAACATGAAGATGCATTAGAGCCTATGATCATTGGACCAGTTTCTAAGAGAAAGAAGAACAAGGTTCCTAAGCATCTAAGAAGAGAAGCTAATGAAAAAGATGGATAGTTTCACCGAGAGGATGGTGACGATCCCAATGGACATGCCATATTGGATCCACAGACTCTGGATGTTTTTCAGAGAAAGCATGGAAATTGTAGAAGATATTGAGCCTATGTTCAATCAGATCATAGAGAAACTGAAGAAGATGATTACATTGAAGAAGAAGAGTGATCCTGGAAAGTTCGTGGTACCTTGCATGATTGGAGGTTACAACTACCCTAATTCCCTCTGCGACACAAGTTCTTCAGCCAGCATCATGCCAAGGTCTATGACTGAGCAGCTAAATCTGAAGATATAACCTTTAGGAGATTCATTCACCTTTGTAGATTGCTCTAAGGTGAATTCATGAGGGATTGTCAGAAACCTTTAAGTTCAGAATGGAAATGCCTTAGTTCTACTGGATTTTCACATTATACTATTCATATAGACAAGAATTATTTTTTGTTACTTGGGAGAGCGTTCATGCTACTGTAGTACCTGTTTGCGACATGAAAACAAACATTTTATATCTTTCACTCATCAGCGAGACTGATTCCTAAGATCCAATGAGAGTTTTCAAGGGAAACACACCATACCTTGAGATAGGAGATGATCCTGAACTTGTAGCAGCTTGTTACAATTATTTTGGGGAAGAACATGAAGGTGATGGTGAGCTATCAATCGACAATCAGAATCAGCCACTATATCGAGAGTTCTTTTTGATTGAAGCCACAATTCCACCTATGGACACAATCGATGTAGAAGAGCATGAAGAAAAATATGAGGCATCGATCGACACCAAATTTCCACAGTCCGGACGCTTCTACACTGCACCATCAGCCACCCATCCTAGATCCAGAAGGTTTAGACAAACAGAAAGTGTCCTTTCACCATATAAATTTGGAGTTATCAAAGATCAGTTGGAGTGCACACATGCTAAAGATGGAAGGATCATCAATGTTTCCAGAAGAAGACATAGCAGCCATTCTAGAGACGACTCATGGCACATGAAAGATTTGCATCAGTCTACCACATATGAGGGATGTCTTTAGTCAGAAAACACAATCTGGCCAGCACTTGAGATCTACAAAAGAGAGAAAATTGAAGAGATGACAACTGACATCTACAGAGCTCAAGAGCAAATGTTTGATGAGTTCTACAAGAAGATTGATGTAATCTGCTACCCTCTCAACAACATCATGGATCGATCAACATATGTATGGAGGAGCTACAGCTGAAAGTGGATTACACACATGAGATTATCCAGAGACAGAAAGAGCACATAACCAAAGGAGAAGAAGCCATCAAAAGCTTTGTCGGCACATGGTTCGAGATGAGCAGAGAAGATGTGGATACTTTTTTTCCAACAAGTGTTCAATTACCTCTTTACTAGTCCAAAGCATCCAAACGACAAGCTATAGACTATAAAAAAGCGCTTGATGAGAGCCACCCCATTTAGTAAGGTTTAAAGAGAAGACCCGAGGAAGACGAGTATGCACAGAGCATCGACCAACATTTGGTCAACGCCGATCGACATACCAACCGAGCATTGATCGTTCATCACTTAATTGTGCCGACCGACACTCACCATCAACGAGCAGTTATACTGTTTTTCCGTGTTAACTTAGGATTTATTTCCCCACCAATATGGGGCTGAATAACACTAAGGACAATATTGTTTAAGTCTGGCGGAGGTTTAATGATATTGTGTTTTATTTTGAGTTTTACTTTTATGGTTTTTATTGAGATTTATAGAGTCAAGAATGAGATTATGATCCTTTTAATTTTTGCTTATTATCTAACGACTCTATAACACCATTCTTAGACTTGCTGACTGTAGAGTATACTAGAGATACGAAGTGGATCACCTGCAAGTCATATCCACACTTGATGAGAATGTTTGAAAGAACTGAAGTTGACCTCCAACCTAACTTGACTTTATTTTCTTGTCTTGGGGTTTGGTATACATTGGATCAGATTCCTCCTGCAAGTCTGGAAGGTAAAATTCTGTGTGTTTCTGGTTCCCTTCTCTCTCTCTCTCTTCGACATCTAGAAAAGAAAAGATTGAGATGATTTCCTGAGATGCAGAGGGGTAGTTACATTACCGATAACCCCACTATTCTAATTCAAAGGAATGATCACACATTGTGGAAGCGAGGGGTAGGTACATTACCGATGACCCCACTATTTGCCTACACTTTGTCAAAAGAAAAGAAAAGAAAAGAGATGAGCAAGACAAACTGTAGCAGCGTCACTGGTTCATTAAAAAGACTCAGAAAAGAGAGAAAGAGAGAAGAAAGAGATCAGAGAAGACTGCCTGTTTGTTCATATACTTGCTTGAGTAAGAGTCCATGTGTCATTTGATCCTTATTCCCAAGGTAAAGCATGGACCTTTTTATATGTATGAAATGAGGTTAGTAGAGGGGCGAGTTAGACAATATTAGCTAAGTTGCTGATAGAATAGGTTTGGTTGTTAGCTAGGATATTGTATATAAAGTATCTCTGAGGTTAGCATTTATTTGATGTGGCTTGCAACATAATAGGGGTAGTAGTAGTAAGTTAAAGATTTGTGAGTCCTTGCATCTTCAAACCTTTTTAGATTATGATATTCTTTGCTTGAGGACAAGCAAAATTATAAGTCTAGGGGAGTTGATATACTATGGATTTTACGCGTTTTCACCATAGTATATGTGCATTTTAGGATCTATTATATGTATTTAGAGTCTATTTTAGAGTCCTCTCAGGTCCACGTATGTTTTGGAGCAATGTGGAGATTATGGAGTATTTTGGTGCTTTATGATGAAGAACTCGTAACTGCTGAAGAATAAGAAGTCATAGTCGATATTTAGGAAGAGTGTTGATCGTCAACACTCTGTTGTCATCGACAGCGAAGCACGAGACAGGCCGACTCGTTGGTGATCGACTGAAAGCTCAGAAGTTCCACATAATTACAAGACTACCCTTGACTGACTTTATACCTAGTATTTAAGCGTTTTGCCATTGTTTGGGCAACACACCACTTTTCATAACCTATTACATACTTTGAAGTTTTTAGTTAGATTTGGAGAGAAGATCCAAGAATCCTTCAGAGATTTGTATTGGAACTCCATTATTTCTTATTCCTTATTCTATTTTATGCTTTCTATTCAGTTTATTTTCATGCTTTGCTTGATCATTCTGAGTAGTTCTCTTTGTTAAATTTAGGGTTAATTAGCGTTATGAAGGATTAACCAAAACTATAGAATTGCTAAGGTAATAAAGATATTAATCAATTGAATTGCTCTTAATGCGTGTGTGCTGGAGTAGCTACTAGAACCCTGATTTTAGGATTGTAGATGATATGCTCTCAAATTACCCTATGAGCAACTTCTCTCTCCAATAAGAGCTTCAGTTGTAGTTCTTAGGGATCGAATCCACATGGCGCGTGGACACACACTAGATTCATAGATATGTAGATTAAGTTAGGCAAGTAATTAAATAGCAGTAAACAATAAAGTAGTTGATTTGATGGTTGCAAGACAATATGAAAAAATAGCTAGATCTAGGGTTTCATGTAATCAAGATAATAGATATACATAAGCTAAATGTGTGTGATATTCTAGAACTCGAACTCTAGTGTATAGATATCCAACTGTCGCGTGTGAGTCTAATAATTATCTAAGTGCAGTATTCTAGCTCTCGCTAATGAACACATAATGAGTCGTCGACCGATTGTAGGCGCTAAGCATCGATCGAAAGCTACCTTAAATCTTTTTATTTTTCTATTCGTTTGATTCACTAACTTCCTAGACCAGCTGTCGCATGTATCTGGCAACCTAGCTCAAAAGAATCAATTCAGGCAAGGACTTATTGTCATAGTTGTCTATAATCTTAAGATCAAAGTTCTAGTTAGCTACTCTAGAGCACAAGCATTAACATCAATTCAATTGATGTATATCTCTATCACCTTAGCAATTCTGTAGTTTTGGTTAATCCTCCATACCCCTAATTAACCCTAAATTTAACAAAGAAAACTATTCCGATATGACCAAGCAAAACATGATAATAACCGAATATAAATCATGAAATATGTTGGAGAAAAATAATCCATGAAGAGTTTACTCCAGCTTTCGGGTTCATGCCTTTGCCTTCCAGGTTTTGTGTTCTGGGCCAGATTGATTTTCCTGCCTCTGGCAAAGAGGAAAACTTCCATATAAATATAAACCTTCATATATCTCACGATATGGTCGGATCTACTTTAATCCAAGGGAAGAACGAAAATATTCTAATATTTATGCTATCTTCAAGATAAATGAAAATATTCTATTATCTATAAAAACAGTGAATATTTTTAAATCTTAAGAGAGAGGCACAACTTCTACTATAAATATAAGGTTCCTAAACCTAAAGAGAAGAGGTGAACACATCCATCTACATAGCTTAAATATTCTACGGCCTTCATGGCAAGAATTCACACCTAGAAAACCATTTTCATCGATATGCCTATAACAAGAAAATCCTTGCGATTACTATCAACCAGATAAAGCTCTATGCTCATTGTAGCACGTCTACAACTCTACTTACTAGGTCAAGCCACAATCTTCTACTTATCAGCAGGAATACTCCATGCTCACTGTAGCATATCGACAAGGCTACTCTCTATTCCGGCCATGTGCCCTCTAAAACAGATGACTCTTATCAACTACAGAGCCATGTGCTGACACGGCTACATGCCCACTAGGCTACGTGCCCACCAGGCTACGTGCCCATCTAGGCTACACACCTAAAATAATATGAACTACGAAAGGCTTGATCCCTCACTGAAGGGTACGTAGGCAATCCCCACTGAAGGATGTAGCCATTAATCAAAACACCTTTCATGGTTCCATGACACAAAGCCCAAAACATACCTTTGGAGGAAGGAACCATCAATTATAGAGCACGAATACCATGCAGTCTTCACTATATACAGGCAGCTCATGCCTGACGATCCATCTTTCAGGCTACTACCAAGTTATTCACGACATATACTAGCCCATACCCATATGGAAATAATGTAAAATCAGGATCTCCTGGTTTATCCACAATTAAAGCAGGAGAATGCACCACAACAACATGTTTCCTTCTCCCTATCATTTCATAGAGCTGAGCTTGAATCACGTACACAAAAATACCCTAACAGTATGGCGCTAGAAGGAGGGACAATTTTAAACTATATGACAATGTTATAGGCGGAAGAAAAATTACAAGTATCCTCTCAAAAAACTCACAACCCCAGCCACCCGGGGGCAAGCAATGACTTATTCTCACCAGATCCAAGACTCACGCAGCTGGAAAACCAGAACACCTCTCCAAGGGAGGATAACACCATGCTAACAGCTGTAACAGAATTCAGCGCATGAACTAACAATGAGCTCCTGCTGGTTCCGGATCTCAACCAGGAATTATACCTCTAAAATCTCTGGTTCCTGCTGGTTTTGGGTCTCAACCACAAATCAGACCCCTACAATATTTGGTTCCTACTGGTTCCGGGTCTCAACCACAAGTTAGACCCCTAAAATCTTTTGTTCATGCTGGTTACGGGTATTAACCACAATCAGGCCTCTACAACCTCTGGATTTAATATTCCCAACCAGGAGCAGTCATTACCAACATCTTTATCAACTGGTAACCCACTAGCAACAATCTAGCAGACTCTATACACCAGGAATGCGTTCAGGAGTCAAGAGAGGAATTCATGGGAACACTACATGCATACCAAAGAGGTAACCCGAAATCACCATTTTCCCCCGGTTTATACACTGTACGATATAGTCTAATCCTAGACCAACTAAAAATTGGGTGAGGAAAACACCTTTCAAGTACTCAATGAATTCCATAGAAATTGTTCCAAGAAAGGGACATTGACCATAGTCATATAATAAGTTAGTACATTTCACTGGAGATGGGGATAAATGAACTTCTGAGAAAAAAAATCCTAAAAGGAGTTCCTGACAAAGAAACCAGAACCATCCAAAAGCAGGACTAACACTGTCTAAACATCTGGCAAACTGTTGCTTCGCCTCATGCCATTAATATGTTTTCCCAGCATTTGATCCGGAGAAAAATGCTAACTCCAAATGTAGACGTATTAGCCATCATATCCATTACTCCATTTAGAGCAAACACAAATAAAGGAAGCAGGAGAAAAAACGTTCTTGCTGTAAGTCACCGTAGAAGGAAAGACTTTGGCCGTATATGGGTGAAAAAGGTATCTCTGGCTACCCCTGAAAAAAGAAAAAAAGACTACATCCAATTCAATGCAGAAACAAGGCCAAGGTTGCAACATAAGGCAATAACGAAGCCAGGATTTCGGGTTCCACGTTTCGGGTTCAAGGTCTATGGTCACTCACCTTATAAGCACAAAAATCCAATGATTCCACGATTAATCACCCTGCGAGGAATCAAGTTCCAGCAATCTTAGAACTGCTAACTCCTACAAATCCATAGGCACGAGCTATCAACAAACCTCACATAGAAGAAAACTCAGCCCCGTCCCCTTCTGCTTTTCCTGGCAATTTGCCCTGATATACTCCTAAGGAAAGCAAGGTTATGCCCCTCTACAAGTTTCTGAGAAGTCTAAGGCCACGTACCTCGACAAGTTTCCAAGACCACCTGCCACTACAAGATTTTTGAAACCAAGAAATCCTAGGAAGGAAGTCAAGGGTACGTGTCCATACAGGCTTCCAAGGAAGTATCTCCAAGTCCACGTGCCTTCATGAACTTCTAAGAAAGATATAACATGAGGAAATCATGGGGAAAATGAGTTAAGCGTTAAACCCAAGGGGCAAAATGCATCAACAAATCCCATCAACATGCCCATGACAAGGGGGATTCAAGACGAAGTGACGAGTCATTAATTGACATCCACAAAACGATGAGAGTGACAACTAGAAGGAGTCACTAAATGACATCACAAAAATCTGAGAGTGGCTCACCCAAGCCTGAGCTGAGAACAGTCAGAAAAAGTCACCGGAAGACATCTACAAAAGGAGGAAAATCAAGGAATATAAGCAAAGCAACATATATGGATGATCAGCAGCATGAATGGACTAATTATTTCTTAGTACACAATAGAAAATGCTCATCCCTGCGTATGAAGAAAGGAAGCTTACTACTACATAGAAAGCATCGTCTCCAATACACATACTTCTATATAAGAAGTGAATGTGCTTAATCTACTGCAGAAAAAGTCATCTTAGCCATGTCAACTCCTGCAATCCAAACAACAGATTCCGGCTCTAGACCCAGGTCTATTCCTGCCTATGGGTCAATTTAGGCTCAGGGTCATATGAGACCCTGTCAACCCATGCTATCCTTGCCCAAGGACAAAGAAGTAATATTGCTCTACCTGACGAAACATGAGCACACAAGGAGTGCCGTCCTAGCGCAAAGAGAAAGAAACAACCAGTAATTAGTCATAGCAACCATGAAGTTACGACTTTACTTCTAGGCTCATCCGGTCTTGGTGGTAGTATCAACTACTTTGAAAATATAGCTTTATAAGTCAGAGGTGCAATGGTAATTAGCCGAGTACACAGAAGAGTTCGTCAACGTCCAAGAACCTCTGGGTTTCAGCACGATATATCCCATAACTTCTGGGTTCGAAGAGGATAAATTCCACAACCTCCAAATTTAAAGAGGATAAATCCTACAACCTCCGGGTTCTAGAAGGATATATCCCAGAACTCTCCGGGTTCCAAAAGGGTAAATCCTACAACCTATGAGTTTCAAAAAGATACATCCAGGATTTCCCAACGCCAGAGTGGAAAGCCTTGAAACCAGCTAAGAATATTTAAGATCAGGACCAAGCGTTCCGCAAAAGTTCATGCAACCAAAAAGCTGTCTTATAGAGAACAAAGACATTATGAACGACTCCACAAAAAGGCAACAACCACAGTCTTGACTACGGCACATGTTCAATCAGCATGGAGAGTGGTCCATCTCCAGAAGACATAGTGCGATGCCACATTAACTCAATACAGCCTCTCGGTTCAAGACATCAAAATAATAATTCACCTCCTGTTCAGAAAAAAGAATTCCTCATAATCTCAAGGTTTTTAAGGCCAATATGTATAGATCCTCCTGTATCAGAGCACTAATTCATTGGAACCTCCGGGTTCCCAAGGATAAACCTACGGGCTTTCCAAGATCAGAACATCAGTCCCTTCAAAATTCCAGATTCCAAAGAAGAATCGACAGGAACTCTGAGTTCCTAGGCGACATACTTCGATACCTCAGAGTGATACAACAAAGAAATACAACGAAGAAACAGCCTCCACGCCTCAACAAAGAGCCTCGTTCTTCTTGATAAAGAAAATAGAAGACGCATAGTCTTCATTCCCCTGCTACATAGTATAGAACTTCTCCTGCCTAGAGTCAGGGTATGTCCCCAAGAGATTAAGCAAAAGATATTAAAAAAATAAGCAGCAGAATACTGCTTCACCAGGGTGTATGCTCTTCAGAAGATCATTCTTCAGCTAATATATAAGCATGGGGCACATAAGAAAGAAAAATGGCGTACTCACTGAAGTAAATCGACAATTCGCTTGCTTGTTCGGCCATGTGCTATTCGGATCTGAAAAACATGTGGCTATGTGCCGCAAAGGTCCTGCGGTAAAATGATGGCTCTTACTAATCATATTAACACAAATCCGAGATCAATAATTCTTTCTTACGAGCGGGGCAACAAATCACCTACAAACACATGTGATCTTCGTTTGCCGGAGAACGATGTATGCCCATTGTATAATTTTCTACATGTAATTTCTGGTCTAGGGCAGGAATAATCAACTAAAGAAAGGAGATCAAGTACCCACTGAAATACATCAGTGATTCCTTCCCCTGATAAGGCCATGTGCCACTCGAATCAGACTACTAGAAGGCTACATGGCACCAAGTCCCCTACGCCAAGAAGTAAACCTCGTCATCCACTGAAATGCGAGGATAAGATCACAAATCTTTAAGACTGATCAATCTAATCAGGAACTGAGTCTGGAAAGGCTTATTGGAAAATAATAGTCCTTCGACTATTTGCGACCAAGATCTCCAGTTCCGGGTTTCTAGGTGTTCTAGGCCACAAAAAACCCGGAGAAAGGCATTAAAGAAGCGACATTACTGTTCACGATAAGCATGCTGAGATGGAACGACTCCGGTCGACTAAAATGCACATAGTATTGTAATGACCCTGATCCTTGGTGGGTCCCTTTTGGCCTTGTTCAAAAATTAAAGCCCAAACCTTTCTTTTTATTTTCGTCTCACATTGAAAGTTTAAGGATCCTACTCTTTTTTTTCCTTCCACTATATAAGAAACTCCACCCATTCCTTTTATTTTCATCAAGTCAAAGCAGTGCTTTGCCTGTGACAAGTTGTTGAATTATCCGACGACCAATCACTAAGTTATTTTTTTGGTGAGATTTCCGGTCGAGTTTTCGGGCGTGTTTCCGAGCTAGTTTTCGCTAAGTGACTCCCCTATTACTCACCGTCCTTCTTTCCCTCTTTCAGGTGAGACTGACATTCGAGAGTCATCATTTTGGGATGGTGTTTTAGGTTGTTTTTCTTTGTTTTATTTTCAGACTTCTATTTTGTGATATTATCGACGTTTATTTAGGTTTTATTTTATCAATTGGAGTTACGGTGTTTGGAGATTTTTTATGAGAATTAATAATGGAGTTTCAGAGATTATTATTTATTATTTTATTTTCAAAAGTACGGGTGTTACAATTTGGTATCAGAGCCAGGTTCCATCCCGTCCCCAACCCGGGATGGTGATTTGTAGGACTTTGTTTTAATCGATTTTTAAACAAATTTGGAAATAATTCTGGGAGTTTAGGATTTTTAAAATGAAATGAAATAGCACCTTTCTGTCGGTATTATTCCTTTAATAAACGTTTGTATTCGGTTTCAGCAGAAGTTGATCGTTTCGCTTTGTGTTTCAGATGCCACCACGGAGGAGAGTTGTTCGTACGCAGGCCGCCAAAGCTGCTCGAGAGGATGGAGATGAACATGTGCCAACCTTGTTTCCGCAGAAAGCGGTTCCACTGATAGATCAGGATGCTTTGAGTCAGATGGTGCATGATGCAGCTCAACATGCTGCTCAGGAGGTAGTCCAGCAGGTTGCCCAGGAGGCAGCTAGGAAAGCTGCCCAAGCAGCAGCTCAGGAGGTTGCTCGACAGTTGGCTGCAGCTCAGCAGGGACCGCACAGACCTCGGGTTCAAGTGCAGCATGGTTTGCAGATTCACGTGCAGCAGGGTGCACCAGTTCAGGTTCAGGGGACCCACAGATTCCGGATCAACAGCCCCCCTCCCTGTTCAGCTGGTTCCAGGGGTTTTTAGGTTCAACAACCACCACCCGCTTTTTCAGTGCATGTTCCTGAGTGTAATGAGACGCTCCTCAGAGTGATGAGACAGTTGAAGTATGTAGATTTGGAGAAATTTGGGGGAACAACAGATCCCACGGTTGCTCATAATTGGAGACATAGGTTGGTGACATGTCTGGAGACTATCGATTGTCCCCTACGGTTATGCCTTAATATTGTTGTGCTATATCTGCGTGGAGATGCAGCAGCATGGTGGGATGGAGTGCGATTGATACATCATGGCGAGCTGACATATTAGTTCTTTCTCCAAGCATTCGACAAGAAGTACTTTCCTAGGGAAGCCTTTCACCAGATGAATAATGAAGTTGAGAATCTGAGACAAGGTAATAGGACTGTCAGAGAGTGTGAGCTGGAGTTTAGTCGACTTCGCAGGTTTGCAAGTAATAATATGAATGAGGAAGACCTGATCCGGAGATCCTTAGATGGAATTCCAGTTGATCTTTGCGGCAGATGCAGTGTGGTGACTACACCAATTTGGAAGATCTGGTAGAGAAGGTTGTTGTTCAAGAGACATGTATGGCGGAGAAACAGAAGATCTCCAAAGTAGCTCAGCCTAAGTTTGGAAAAACTTCAGAGTCTTAGAAGAGGTCATTGGATCAGTCAGACAAACCGAGTTGTTTCCGTTGTCATTGTCATCATCTTGGAGAGTGCATCAGTTGTGTGCTATGTGGGCGAGTAGGCCATGTTTCAAGATTTTATCGGTTAAGTGAGGGGATGCGAAACCAGCTAATCAGAGTGCAGCATCAGCAGTGGCATCTAAGAATTGTTACAATTGTGACCAGCCTGGCCATCTTTTCAGGGATTGTCCGAGGAGGGGACGAACACTACCATCGTCTAAGCATCCAACAATTGCTCCATGAGCATTTATGCAGGAGACTACGAGAGAGTTGAGTCTACAGATGATATGTATCATTCACCTTGGTAGTTTATCTTTGTGCATGTTGTTTTTTTTTGTGGTTATCATTTGTAGTTAGGAAAAAAAATGCGTGTTTAAGATCAGTATGGTTGGGTGTGGGACTGCTTTCACCTTATTTGATGTGAGAGTTTCACAAAGTTATGTGTGTCCATGGTTGGTCAAGCGTCGTCCTAATAGAGTTAATTCAGTTCAAAGACATTAGATTCCTTTTATCATCACAAAGAGGCTGGAGCTATTGGAATTCATCGAGATGCACCAGTTACTTTTAGAGGAGTTAGAATTTTCAAGGTCACAAGTGCATACTTGTAACACATTAGGAATGATCACATTTCAAGGTATTCAGAAGAACATGAGAGACCAAGACTTAGATGAGAATTTATTATCCGAGCTTTTTCAAGATGGTATTGGACAGTTGGTTCATGGCTTGAATTTGAGGGCAAATTCTTTGTTAGTGGGGGGAGACTCAGAGCCGGCCCTAGAAATCCGTGGGCTAGAAGCCAAAAAAATTATGTGGCCGGCTGGGGTCGAACTCACAACCTCCTCTATATATTAAAGTTACATTTACCAAGTGGACTAAAGGAGATTTTGACAAAAATACGGCCGAAGTTTTACTTATTATTTGGCGGCCGGAAGCATGTGCTTGACCTGCTTCTGGTCAAGGCCGGCTCTGGGGAGACTTGTAATGACCCTGATCCTTGGTGGGTCCATTTTGGGCTCCTTCAAAAATTAAGGCCCAAACTTTTCTTTTTATTTTTGTCCCAACATTGAAAGTTTAAGGATCATACCTCTTTTTCCTTCCACTATATAAGAAACTCCACCTATTCCTTTTATTTTCATCAGGTCAAAGCAGTGCTTTGCGTGTGACAAGTTGTTGAATTATCCGACGACCAATCACTAAGTTATTTTTTTGGTGAGATTTTCGATCGAGCTTTCGGGCGTGTTTCCGAGCTAGTTTTTGGGTGAAATTTCTGGTAAGTTTATCGCCTCTCTATCTCTAGTTGGAAAGTTCTAATTAGAGGAATATCTAATTTAAGAATCCTGAAAGTTTTTATTTTAGAAAAGTTTCCATTTTTGGAAAGCTGCCACCTTAAGAAAGTTTTCATTTTTGGGAACTTTATTTTCGGAGACTCTAAACCTAAAACGTTACTTCTCATGTTGCAGCTGGCTGCATCTTTTCGTTTATCAGTCCCAGCTAGTGGCAAAAGTGAGGGCTATTCTCATAATTTTTTGTACCCGGTTTTGGACTTCGAATATACATAGTTTAATTTTAATATGTTCCGTTTTCTTGAATTGAGTCTCTTTGAAATCAATGTGTTAGTTTGTTAGTTTATGTGTTCAATTGGAAATAGGAAGTTAGAGGATTCAACATTGTTCGTTTTAGTTAAATATGATAAATGTATGTGAATATTGCTGTGAGTATACATTTTAGTCGAAATCTTCTGATTATTGGTGGCCTGGCAATCTCCAGACTATAGGTGACCTGGCAATCTCCAGACTATAGGTGACCAGGCACTTTCTCGACTATTGGGTGCCTGACACACTCCAGACTATAGGTGGCCTGGCACTCTCCAGATTATAGGTGACCGAGCAGTCTCCCGACTTTATGAGCCTTCAGGTGTGGAAGTGAGTAGTGTGTGCGAGTATGTGATATGACCATAGTTTGTTCTTTGGGTGCTTTAAATGCCATGCTTGATCGATGTTAGAGTTTAATTATTTATATTCAGAGTGCTATGTTCGAGTTCATGGACTTTGAGTTTAGCATCCCATGTCTCACTGAGTGACTCCCCCCTCGTTCTTTCCCCTTTTCAGGTGAGACTGTCGTTCAGGAGTGATCATTTGGAACTGGTCATTTGGACTGTTTTTCTTCGCTTTATTTTCAGACTTTTACTTTATGATATTATCGACATTATTCGGGTTTTATTTTATCATTTGGAGTTATGGTGTTTGAAGATTATTTATAAGAATTAATAATGAAGTTTCAGAGATTATTATTTATTATTTTATTTTCAAAAGTACGGGTATTACAATTATCTTCCGCCTTCACCCATGAAATCAAAAAATAAGAGGCAAACTGTTGGGAAAAACAATTCAAGAGGATATTACTCCTACTTCGGAGCAGGCCAGCTGCCTTCAGATTCCTGCCTGGAGAAATCCCGGCTCAAACCCGACACCATCCATGCCTCCGGGTAAAATGGAAAAGATCATACTGAAGAGAGATTTTTTTTCATATGAAAGGATCTAACCTAGATTCCGTCTACTAAAGATCTATAAAAGGGACTACTAGACCCTATGATTTTGCGTATAAGTGGAAACCCACATATATGGCGCATGAAACATATTTGACAATTGCAGGAAAGGGCTAAAACAAGCCATAGTATTGCTGTTAAATATAATACTTCTTCATGAAAGCCGAAGAGCCTACTCCCTGGCATGATACATAGTTCGAAAATGCAAAGTACTGCCTAAGAAGCTTACATGCTTACTCTTGGGCACAGAGCATACTACATATAATGCAAAATACTGCCTAAAAAGCTCACACGCTTACTCTTAGGAATGGAGCATATTAAATAATATGTAAAGTAATGCGTAAGAAGCTCATACAATTATTATTACGTAAGAAACATCATACTAAACATGCCAATTCCTGCACCAACGCAGGAAGCATAGTAAAAATAAAGAGTACTGTATTGACATGCGCGTTCTTATTGTTTTAGCATGGTATAAATATCCTACACAAATAAATATAAAATTAACCCTAGTCTTAACACACAAATAGTACTCTTGCCAAAAGAGATCAGATGTAGTACTTAGGGATCGACTCCACAGAGAGCAATGACACACAATAGATTTCTTATTTCTAAAGATTAAACTAGGTGAATATATATATTGGTGGCAAACAATCAGTTAAGCAAATATTTCTCTTCACGAAGTAGAGATGCAATATGAAAATATGCTAATAATGCAAATATGGAAATATTCTAATAATGCAAATATGAAAATATACTAATAAACTAATTTAATGCAAATGTAAATATGCTAGATCTAGGGTATCAAGCCTAATGGATTATAGTTGATAGGAAGCACATATATGTAAATATACTAGAACTCAAATATTAACTATTCTGAACCTTTTAACTCCAACTCTTGTATGCGAGCAAAAGGAAAGACCCTCGATTGACGACTAAGGCCTGATGTCGATCGACGGTGAAATCAGAAGGAAGTGTGAACGAGATTTGATAAGTACACTAGAATTATTAGACCAGCTCTCGCATGCGCTTAACATCCTAGTTCAATGGAGTCTATTCTGGCACATAACCTACTCTTGTAGTCGTCCATATCTTACTTTCGAGATCCTAGTTAGCTACTCTAGAATGCAAGCATTAAGCACAACTCAATTGATGGATATTAAATTAACTAGCAATCCTAGTTTTGGGCTAATCCAAGATTGCTATCAACCCTAAATCTAGTTGATGACTACTCTGACATAATCAAAGAAAGAACAATAGTTTGAATATAATGCATAGATAAAATACAGGTGTTCCAATACAGATCTCCCTAAGGAGTTATGAATCTTCTCCCCTAAAAACCTAGAACTATAATAAAACTTTCTTAGTCTAACATGCACTTGCACACCTTGCATGCTCTCAATACATAGGCATAAATATAAAAACCTTAAATCTTAGGTCAAAACTCATCTAGGGCATTCTTGTCATTTGTCTTCTAAACTTGGGCTTTTCAACTGGATATTTGCGAGTTGAGCGTCGATCGATGGCAAGTGTGCAGCATCGATCGACCTTGATATTTCATCATCGGTCGACTCCAAGGTTGTGTCGTCGATCGACGACAATCTTGTACTTCGACTCCTCAAATACTCAGCTACAGATTCTTCTCCTCTAAATGTTCCAAAAGCTCCAAGTATCTCTATATATCTCCAAAACATTCTTGGACTTGTAAATACTCTAAAAATTATCCTAGACACAAATAATAGATGCTAAATAAAGCCTAGAACATGGCCTAAAACTAGTAATAAATAGGCTATATCAACTTCCCCACACTTAACCTTTTGCTTGTCCTCAAGCAAACTAACCCTGTGAAAAAGGTTTTGAAAAGCGGAGACTCACATAATGTCTAAGTATAACTGTCAAATTAATTTGTTGCAACCACATCCTATCAAGTCAATCAAAGAAAAACTTTATATACCCTATCCTAGTATAGCAACCAAATCCAGTCTACCAACAACTTAGCAAATACTAGTCTGACTCACCCCTTTACTGATTTCATTTCTTTGCATAAAATAAAGGTGTAGGCTTTACCTTGGGAGTATCGATCAAAGGACACATGGACTCTACCTCAGCAAGTATCTGAACAACTACGCACAAAGTCTTCTCTGATTCCTTTCTTCCCCCTTTTCTCTCTGAATCTTTTTAGGTCTCAAACTTAATGGCCAATGATGCTGATACAGTCCATCTTACCATCTCATTTTATTTTCCTCTTCTTTTTCTTTTCTTTTCTTTTTCTTTTCTTTTATTTTTCTTTTCTTTTCTTTTTCTTTTGCTTTTGGGAAAAGTTGTAGGCAAATAGTGGGGTCATTGGTAATGTTCTCGCTTCCAACAATGTGCGATCATTCCTCCGAATTAGAATAATGGGGTCATAGGTAATTTACATACCCCTCAGCATCTTGGGAAGTCATCTAGTTCTTTTAAGCTATTTGGTAGATGCTGAAGAGAAAGAGAGAAGGGAACCAAAGGTGCAATGACTTGTACCTACAAACTTGCAGAAGAAATCTAATCTAGTGTATACCAAGCCCCAAAGCAAGCAAATAATGTCAGAATTAGTGTTGGAAATCAGCTTCGGTTCCTTCAAACTTTCTAAGCAAGTGTGATATAGTGGCAAGATGATCCACTTTGGTATCTCTAGTAATCTCTGCAACAACCTTCTAAAAATGGTGCTACAGTGTGGTTAGTCAATAATAAATCTTGATCATAGTCCCCTTCTTGACTCAATAAAACTTTTTGAAAAACTTATATATATATATATAGTACATAAAACTCAAAACAAGTCAAATAGCATTAGAAAAACTCCCCCAGACTTAAAATACACTGTCCCCAGTGCCTCGGTGGTGTCGATCGATGGTGTACTCAAATAGTCTATAAAACAAAGTAAAACTCGAAATAAATAGTAGTATAAGTAAAAACGAAATAAAAACTTACTAAGTAGTGGGTTGCCTCCCACTCAGTGCTTGGTTGTAGTCTTAAGCTCAACGTTTTGAACTCTCTGACTAGTATGAAGTTGGATTAACACTTGGAAGAAAAGCGTCTGCATATTCTTTGCTCTTTTGAAACCATGTACTGATGAAGCTTCATATTGCCTAATCTCATCTGGTTTTCTCATTCCTTGTAACCGCTCTAGCAAACGCCATTGAATTCATTCCTTTTAGTAGTTTCTCAATACTGCGCTGTAGCATTCTAAGTTTGGCAGCTGTAGTCTCTGATAAATACTCCATTTTCTGAGAAATATCTTCCTTCATCAGGGTCTGAGAAAAAATAATCTCATCGAACCTATTTTCCAATTTTATTCCTGCTGCCATCTTATGTGTGTTGCCTTCAGTGTTGATTGATGGCATGATGTTGTCGTCGATCGATGATCGTTCGTCTGCCCCAATAGCATGCTGTCTCTGAACAATATCCAAATCTTGCTTCATCTCATCCATGCGGGCAGTCAAATTGATGAGGCAGTTGTCTATAGGATAGTAAACATCATCCAACCTCTTGTAGAAATCCTCCAGTGACATTTCTTAAGCTCTCTAGATCTCATGCACAATATCATCCATCCCTTCTCTACTGTATGTCAGTTGATCCTTCTTAGACATAGCGAACTTTGCTGCATGATCTGGTAAACATATGTAGCTCTGCTAAAACAAATTAGCTCTCTCTAGAACTGCTTTGATGTCTTCAGCTTGCACATTCACTACCCTTCCTTTTGCAGCTCGTGCATTACCATTCTCATCTCTGTAGATTCCATACTCATCTTTATTTTCCCGGCGGAAAAGCATGTTGCCTTTAGTATCAAAATCTCTTGTACCTTGCTCGAAACGGCAGTCGATCGATGACCTGATAGTGCTGTCAATCGATGGATGCTTAAAAGTGTATGGATCAGTTTGGATCAGCTCGTTCTTTTGCTTCTCAATATCGATCGATGCTGTATGGTGTGCGTCGATCGATGGCTGCTGCTGCTTTCCAAATATAGTACCCGATCCATTAGCCATAATAAGGGCATCTGTGATGTCTTGCATATTTTCATTGTTTCACCCATTCATCCATGTGCATTTTGATCATATAGATTAGGATTTAGTCATTTTTAGGTTGCATTTTGAATACATGAGTCTTTCTCAGGTGTTGGAGTGTGCCATGGAGTGATTTGAGATGTTTGGGAGCATTGTGATCCAAAAAGGGTGAAATATGAGCATGGATGGAGCATTTAAAGAAACCTTCTGTTGCTAAGATTTTGTGGAGACACAGCAAACTGAGTTAGCTTTCTAATGAAAGTAGTTTCAAGTCATTTGAAGATGTAATGAAGGAGTTATGACCAACTTACTAGAGGCATATCCACCATGTTCGAGCATCCTGGAGTGACCTCTTAGAGTGACCTACCAAGGTCGCTCCCAGCCAGAGCGACCTCCCGGAGCGAGGTACCTAGGTAGCTCGCCTTTTTATCAAATCTGGAAGCCGAAATATCCCCTGGAGCGACGTCTTGGAGCGACGTCGATAGGTCGCTGCGTGTTTTGTTTGGACGAAAACTTGTTTTATTTTAGGGACCTTTTGGTCATTTGTTTCATTGTTTTACACTTTCTAAACCTAAGTTTAAGTACTTCTTGTAGCCGACCAGGCAGAGAATCTTTGATATGAGGGAGAAAAACAAAAAAACCTCTTGGAAAAGTTCATTTTCTATGAATCATTCTTCATTGTTCTTGTGATCTTGTTTATCTCTTTGCATTATCTACTTATCTTAACATGATTAAGCTTGAATCCAATATGGGTTTGAGAGGAATCATGAAGATTAGTGAGTAATCCACCTTTGAATTCATGGGATAGGGAGACTAAGGGTGATTAGGCTAGAACTAGGATGTTTAGTGTAGATTTCTCTTACTCCTTGCTAGTAGAGTATTCTTAATGCATCCTTTGAGTTGGCCTATCAAAGGTTGAGCTTTAGGCATTTCCCACCTCAAAAGGTTGAGCTATAAAATGCCTGAGTCAACTCTTCTAAGCTTTTAGTATACTTTGCCAAAGACATTTGTTGTTAAAGGTGCTAAGATAGCTAATAGACTTGTTAGTAATTATTGCTTTCATATTATTCAACCAAAGACATTTGATGTTTGAGATATGTTAGCAAATGAACATTCATCTAGACATAGAGCTTGTTTAGAATTGTGTCTAGGCTTAAGGTTGATAGTTTGATTGATCATTTGCCATCCTTAGTTAGAAACTTGATCACCCAAGGTCTAATCCCTATGCCCATGAGTTCTCTTTTCCCTCAATCAAGGAAGTTATTTTAGTTATCGATTTTCGTATTAGTAGTTATAGTTCAAAATCCATCATTTATTCGATTGCACTTAGATTAAGTAAGTACTTGCATTCTCGGTGCTTTAAAATCCCTTAAATTGGTTCGACAATCATTTATACTACAACATTTATCTTAGGAGTCTTGAAAACTCTTAACATCAAATTGGCACCGTCGCCAAATTCTGAGTCGATTAGAACATTGAGATTTAGTCACTTGCTTGAGACTAAGTCATTTTTCTTTTATTTAGTTACTGATTCTCTGTCTTCATCTCTTTTTGGCATTTCAGGTATATGAACTTGAGGAGCAAGGGCACAACAATCCTAGTTCAACGAGTTCCAGATATCAGAGCTTACGAAAGAACAATCACAAGACAGAGAAGACAAGAAGAGCAACAAGCTCAGCCACATGAGTTGAATATTGACATGGATCCACCAAACGGAAACAACAATAACAACCCTCTACCACCAGGTGGTAACAATGGACCACAAGGGCCAATTCACCAACCCCGACAAGCTCGCGCCATTGGTGCTTATGACCGTCCAAATGTCAATGGTCAGAGGTTGGGCATCCGTGCTCCACCGGTGGAAGCCAACAACTTTGACGTCAAACCAGGACTCCTCAACGTGATCGAGAACAACAAGTATCATGGCTTGCATGTAGAAGACCCATTTGATCACTTGGACAAGTTTGACAGTTACTGTGGATTGTCAAAAACCAACGGTGTGTCGGAAGATACCTTCAAGCTCAAGCTTTTCTCTTTCTCTTTGGGGGATAAGGCACGTCAGTGGGAGAGGACTGTACCCAGTGACACCATCACTACTTGGGATGAGTGCAAGAGAGCATTCTTGGAGAAATTCTTCTCTTCCTCCAGAACTGCTAAGCTGAGAAACGAGATCTCTAGTTTCCAACAAAAGAACTTGGAAGGATTTAGTGAAGCCTGGGAGAGATTCAAAGGCTACCAGTCCAAATGCCCAAATCATGGCTTCTCTAAAGAGAGCGTGCTTAGCACATTCTACAGAGGTGCTATTCCTAAGTACCGAGCCAGATTGGACACTGCAAGCAATGGGTTCTTCTTGGGCAGAACTGAGGAAGATGCAGAGGAGCTGGTTGACAACATGGTGAAGAGTGATGCAGTCTACAGTGCAGAACATGACAGAGTCAGTAGGGGTGATGACAAGCAGACAAGAAAAGAGATCAAGGCTTTGGAAGATAAGATCGACCTCCTCATTGCTGAAAAAGCCACCCAAGAGCAGGTGAAATCTGTGGGTAACACCAAGCAGGAAGAACCACCTACAATCAATGAGGTTGATGGCTTGGAAGGGCAACAAGAGTTGTGTTTCATCAACAACAATGGTAGTTGGTACAGAAAAGAGCCTAACTTCCAGTACAATTACCCACAGAAATCCTATTCCAACAACCAACAAGGCAACTACCAGTCTCAGCAGACTCAACCTGGCTTCACCAACAAGGGAAAGCAACCTCCTCAACAACAAACTAACCCTTCTACATCCACTCCTCAAGAAACCAGCACCGATGCTCTATTGAAACAGATTTTGGAGTCTCAAACTAGAAGTGAGAAGCATGTTGGATATGAGCTGAAGAACCTTCACGCCAAGATTTATGGGAGTTACAATGACCTCAACAACAAGTTCCGGGCTTTGGAGAACCAGTTTTCCTCTATAACTTCCACCTCTAAGCGCCTAGGGAAAGACCATTGCAATGTTGTCATCTCTGCTACTATCTCTGAGACTGAATTGAATGATCATGCAAAATAGGTAGATGAGATTGAAAGACTCTTCTATGAATCTGAACTTGTGCAGGATGAGAGACAGATTGTAGCCAAGGCTGATGCTCAAGCTGTAGAGAAGGTTGTGAAAAAGGTTTTGGACAGATTTGAGTTACAAGCTGTAGAGAAGGTTGTACAGAAGGTTGTACAGAAGGTTGAGAAAAATGTTGTGCAGCCAGTTGGAGTCAGAGCTGAGATATCTCCTTATGAAAAACTCCCATTTCCTAAGAGGGTCATCACTAAAGCTCAAAAGAAGGTGATCTCCAAGTTCAGAAAAGACTTGAGTGATGTTGGAGTTAAACTTCCAGAGCTTAATACAATGCAAGAGGCCTATGTCCAAATGATGCTCATCAAAGACATTTTAGATCACAAAGAAAAAGTAGCAGAGCTTCTAGACATCTCTACATCACTGATTGATCGACAAGTCCCACCAAAGTCTCTCCCTAAGCTAGAGTCACAAGGGAAGTTCACACTGTCTTGCTCTTTTGGTAAAATCACCATGAATGATGCTCTTGTGGATAGTGGTGCCAATGTCAATGTGATCTCAATGGAAATGGTGAAGAGTCTTGGTATTGAAAGCATGGATCCAAACACATCTTCTCTCATTGTTGGGGATTCATCTTCTACAACCCCCATTGGTCTCATCAAGGACTTTCCTTTGAAGATTGGAGAATGCACAATCCCTATAGACCTCACAGTCCTCAAGATGGCAACTGAGAAGAGAGTTCCTTTGATCCTTGGCACCCCATTCCTCACAACAGTGGGAGCATGTATTGACTTCCCAAACAAGAAGGTCACACAGCTCAATGTGAACAAGGCTGTCTCTTACCCAATCCAGTCTCCAATGGATGTTGAGTATTGTGGAACAATCACTTGTGAAGACACATCCATTGAGAAGACCCAAGCTGAAGTGGTTGTAACTGAGAGAGAAGATCTTGCTGGCGAGTCTACACAAGAGTTGTGTGTAGAGCACTTGGAAAGTGCTAAAAAGGAGGGGGTGAGTGGATCAACAAAAGCTGCTCATGACAAGAAGAAGATAGTGAAAGAACCTCAACCTCCACCTCTTGACAAGATGCCACACACCCTCACTCTCCACCCAATGAAGCTCAAGGATGGAGCCATTGAGTACAAGATTAAGTGCAAGGGAAGGTCTACGTCATTCTCCAGTGCAAGAACCACCATCACTCTTGAAGGTGGGAAGGACCCTCCTTCTCACTAACTCCAAGTAAGTGCATCCTTACCTTTGTAAATATTTAGTTCATTCATCTTTTATCTCTCTCTTGTTCTCTCTTCCAAGTTTACTCTCACACAAGGGACTGTGTGAAGTAAGTTTGGGGGAGAGTCTACTCTCTCACATTGTGTTTTGTTTTTTTTACTTGTCATGAGTGTCATGCATTGCATTGTACATACACATATGCATAGAAAACCCAAAAAAAATTGAAAAATTTGAAAAAAAAAAAAATCATGTAGGTTGCATCACTTGCATTTTAAGGAGAGTCTAGAGCATATAGCTTGTATTCACTTGCATTGGGAGCAATGATTTTAAAACACCTTATAAATAACACTTGTCAAGAGCTCAAAGTGACACCATAGTTAGACATATCAAGTAGCTTGAGAATCTGTTAAAAAGCCTTGCACGCTTCGAGCCTTGACAACTCTTCTTGAAACATGTTTGCTTGCTTGATATTGACATTGTTCTTGAAACCAGCTCCAATATGAAATTTGGCTTAATGAACTTAATCTCTCTTGCATATGGGCACTTGCATACTTGATCATGGATCTCATACACATTTGGGCTATCTTATTCCATTTTACCACTCTTTTGTTAGCCTAAATGGTACTCCACCCCCTTGAACCCAAGCCATTCTTTTGAGACCAAAAATTTAATTTGCATGAGTGAGGCCTCTTTTGATAGCTTTTCATGTACAAAATCTTGAGAGTATTGGAGGCGACATAGGATTGTTCTCATCTCTTGCTAGCATAGGAACCTCTATTGAGCTAGCATCTAGGATGGTGAGTTGGTTAATGTGTTCTAAAAGTTAAAAATTGGGTTTTGGATGTGAGATTATGAGAAAGTTCAGCTAAAGTGTATCTTGAGAAAAGAAAGAAAGCCACTAGGGACCAAAGGAAATGAAAAGAAGCTCTAGATTGTGTCTAAAGAAACCCCTTCTCCTAAAAAAAGAGTAAGATTCAATAAGTTTGGGGGAAGAGATGTGCAAGGAAAGAAAAGTTAGAGCTAAGTAGTAGAAAGTACGTGAAGAGTCCCTAGTTGGTTATGTTAATCGTAAAAAAAAAAAAAAAGAGAAACCTGTTCATTGGTGAGTGATGTGAGCAAAGGTTATTTGGGGCCATGGGATGAAGAAGAAGGGCTAGAACTTGTGATCACTTAGGAAAAGGGTAGAATGATGAGAATAAGACTATGTATGCATGAGTTGCCTCTAGTCTTAAATAAATTTTGCATAATGATCAAGCTCCTTGTTCTTGAGTGATAGCCACAAAAAAAAATGATGATGCATTTGAGCCCTCCTTTTCATTCTCATTACACCATTCGCTTGCCTAGCCAAATGATTGAGATCATGTGCCCATTTGTGAGAATTCACCTTGTGTGTGTGTTTGTGTGAACTAATGTGAGAGCTGGTTTAAAGAGCTTGTAAATTGAAGAGTTTTGCACCTTGCTTAAAGGCATAAGAGTGTATTGATAGGCCTAGAGAAACTATAGTATAATAAGAGAGTGTGCTCATGCTATTTTCTATGTCTCTTTAGGATGTTAAGTTGAGTTCTAGATGTGTTTCTTTTGGCTATGAGCTCCCACCTTCAAACCTCTCTTCCTATAAGTTCTACAAAGTTTACTTGAGGACAAGTAAAGAACAAGTTTGGGGGAGTTGATGTCTTGCATATTTTCATTGTTTCACCCATTCATCCATGTGCATTTTGATCATATAGATTAGGATTTAGTCATTTTTAGGTTGCATTTTTCATACATGAGTCTTTATCAGGTGTTGGAGTGTGCCATGGAGGGATTTGAGATGTTTGGGAGCATTGTGATCCAAAAGGGGTGAAAGATGAGCATGGATGGAGCATTTAAAGAAACCTTCTGTTGCTAAGATTTTGTGGAGACACAGAAAATTGAGTTAGCTTTCTAATGAAAGTAGTTTCAAGTCATTTGAAGATGTAATGAAGGAGTTATGACCAATTTACTAGAGGCATATCCACCCTGTTCGAGCATCCTGGAGTGACCTCTCAGAGCGACCTACCAAGGTCGCTCCCAGCCAGAGCGACCTCACGGAGCGAGGCACCTAGGTAGCTCGCCTTTTTATCAAATCTGGAAGCCGAAATATCCCCTGGAGCGACGTCGATAGGTCGCTCCCAGCCAGAGCGACCTCCTGGAGCGACGTCGATAGGTCGCTGCGTGTTTTGTTTGGACGAAAACTTGTGTTATTTCAGGGACCTTTTGGTCATTTGTTTCATTGTTTTACACTTTCTAAACCTAAGTTTAAGTACTTCTTGTAGCCGACCAGGCAGAGAATCTTTGATCTGGGGGAGAAAAACACAAAAACCTCTTGGAAAAGTTCATTTTCTATGAATCATTCTTCATTGTTCTTGTGATCTTGTTTATCTCTTTGCATTATCTACTTATATTAACATGATTAAGATTGAATCCAATATGGGTTTGAGAGGAATCATGAAGATTAGTGAGTAATCCACCTTTGAATTCATGGGATAGGGAGACTAAGGGTGATTAGGCTAGAACTAGGATGTTTAGTGTGGATTTCTCTTACTCCTTTTAGTAGAGTATTCTTAATGCATCCTTTGAGTTGGCCTCTCAAAGGTTGGGCTTTAGGAATTTCCCACATCACAAGGTGTTCGATAAAATGTCTGAGTCAACTCTCCTAAGCTTTTAGTATACTTTGCCAAAGACATTTGTTGTTAAAGGTGTTAAGATAGCTAATAGACATGTTAGTAATGATTGATTTCATATTATTCAACCAAAGACATTTGATGTTTGAGATATGTTAGCAAATGAACATTCATCTAGACATAGAGCTTGTTTAGAATTGTGTCTAGGCTTAAGGTCGATAGTTTGATTGATCATTTGCCATCCTTAGTTCGAAACTTGATCACCCAAGGTCTAATCCCTATGCCCATGAGTTATTTTTTCCCTCAATCAAGGAAGTTATTTAGTTATCGCTTTTCGTATTAGTAGTTATAGTTCAAAACCCACCATTTATTCGATTGCACTTAGATTAAGTGAGTACTTGCATTCTCGGTGCTTTAAAATCCCTTAGAATTGGTTCGACAATCATTTATACTACAACATTTGTCTTAGGAGTCTTGAAAACTCTTAACATCAATCTGCTACATCCTCCTTAGATAAATGTAGGATTCTCCCACAAAGAGCCCGTGCACGTCCCTCTGGGTCTCTGAAAATTCCAAACTCATCTGGTCTAAGATTACCAAATCTGTCTCTTCTGCTCCATGTTCGTGTTCTGCTTCACATCTGATGTTGTTCGATAGCCAAGAGTAGCCGGTGATTGATGCTTGATTATCCACTCTCGCGTTCATTACCCAGCCAGCGTCTTCTGATGCCATGCCATGATATTCAATATGCTCTTCCTCTATGTAATCTTCATCGTATCTTTCGCACACATGACGAGTGTCGATCGATGGTGTATGGTGACCGTCGATCGATGCTCTATAACCAGACTGTTGCGCGAAAAGGTTTCCAGCTCCATTAGAATTGGCAAGAATGTCTACAATATCTTCCCTCGTGACATTTAATATTCTGCCATCCATAGTTCTTGCGTGACCGTCTGGATATCTCATGATACTGAACTCATCTGGTTGTAAATAACTATATCCATTCTCGCGTTCTGCAGCTGAATCTACTTTGGATGCTGCTTCTTAGTCAGTATCAATCGATGGCATAGGGTTACCGTCGATCGATGTCGATTTCCCGAGTCAATGGGAAATATGAAAACACCAGCCTCTTCAATAGCAATACCACAGTATTCAATCATCTCTTCTTCTCTGTAGTCTTCATTGTACTCGGGGTAGGTTGTGTTGTAATCACCATCTGTGTGGTAGTCGCTGATCGGTTCTGTAGTATGAGTATCGATCAATAACAAAGGGTGGGTGTTGACCGGTTGTTGAACTACGAGGGTGTCGATCGATTGTCTTGACTGGGTATCGATCGATGCTCCATCTTCCGACTTTTCATTGAAGTCATAATCGCATAAACATGTGGCCACAAGTTCTGCATCATCACACAATTCAATCAGAGTAGCCTTGTTCTTATTCTTAACATGTTCATAGATAATATTTTGATCAATTAAAGATAGATACAACCAGTTTAATTGCATTCCACAGATAGCTCCCACAGTAGCCATGAATCCTCTCCCAAGTAGTAGTGAAGAGTTCCAATCTATCGTGATGTCCATCACGTGGAAGTCTACTGGAACTAGGGTGTTGTTAATCTGCACTGGAACAGCTTTTAGCATCCCTCCTGAGTTCATTTTTGAGCAGTCTACAAATGTGAAGGAAACCTTGGAGGGTTCCACTTTCAAGTTCAGCTCCTTTGCCATAGTTTTTGGCATAATGCTCATTGATGATCCAGTATCACAGAGGGCATTGGGGTATTTGTTGCCCTTGATAAAGCATGGCATCACAAACTTCCCAGGATTAATTTTCTTCTTCAGACATGTCCTATGTTCATCTTTTCTCTAAGATGATTGAACATGGCCTCTATATCATCGTCTGTCGCCCTTGTTTCCCTGAAAAACATCCACAATCTGTGAGTATAATAAGCTTCATCAAAAGGATTATCTAAAGGAATTTTGAAAACTCTTTTGGTAAAGCTATCCATCTCTTTTTCATTGGCTTTTCTACGTAGATGTTTGGGGATCTTTTTCTTCCTCCTGGAGTGTCCCTCATCTTCTCTATCAAGATCGATACTTTCAGATGTGTCAATATACTGTTCTAAAACCGTTCTGGTTGAATTCACAATCAAATTTGCAGCGATGCTTGGCAGTCAAACCGGCTTTCTCATCGGTCGATCGATGCTCAAGTCGTTTTGTCGATCAATTTCTCTATCTCTCTGTCGGTCGATTGTATCGTGTACATGTCGATCAACGTTAGTCGATCGACATCAATGCGAACTGCCGAATGACATCAAAATTTCCACACAAAAATCTCCTTCTTGGTGCCTTCCCCTCCTAACTTCCTGCCAAAAATCATCATCAATCAATGCATTAACGTGGTGCTTCTTTCCATCCTAAATTTTCTCCTTGATCAGGCTCTCATGTCTCCTAATGGTTTCACTTTTTGCATCACTTGATTCTCCAGCTTCTTCACATGGGTGTTGAGATTTTCGAACTTCGTGTTGAAGTTGAGGTACATCCCATCTATCTTTCCATTGAAATCTACAGTCATCTTCTGCTGTCCCTCTAAAAATCTGTCAATCATTGCTTCAATCTTGCTTTCTTGAGTCTTTGGAGGAGGATTCTGGTAGTAAGAAAATCCATAAGTTCTATTGTTATTGAAGGGCTTTCGCTGTGAACCCTGACTAAAGCTTTGACCATTCCCATAGGAGTTCCTGTTGAAACCTAGATTCCCTTGTCTCTGGAAACCATTCCCTTCAATGTAGTTCACATCCTCTTCTTCAATCTCATCATCTCGAGACTCTATTGCTTCTACTTCTGGAAAAGTGACTTGTTTCCTAAAGAATTTCTGAACACTATCCAGTTTTACCTTGACTCTTCAATCTAATCCCTGCTCATAGTTGGAGTATATTTCTTTCTTTCAAAGTCTGTGTTCTTGGTGCTGCTGGATGCCAAATTCTCAATCAAACTTGTAGTTCTTCAGGATTCCTAGTGATGAATTTTCCCTCACTAGCTGTGTCTAGAGCCATTTGGTACTGTAATCCAATACCTCTAAAGAAAGTGCTGAGAAGTTTCACTTCGTTGAACCCATGATGTGGACAATCTTTGGTATGATTTGAATCTCATCCAAGAGTTTATGAAAGATTCTGAAGGTTCCTGTGAAAAAGTAGCAATCTTGCTCCTCAAATCTTCTGCTCTTGCGTCCTCAAAGAAGTTACGCAAGAAAGCATTCTTGATGTCATTCCAGGTTGTCAGGGATCCTGGTAGTAACTGCTTAAGCCAATATGAAGCTTCTCCAGCAAATGAGTACTTGAAGAGCTTACAAAAGAGATAGTCCTCGGAGACTCCATTGGCTTTGATAGCAGTCACTAGATCCTCAAATCGCTGCAGATGATCCATAAGGTGCCCATGTCGTAACCCATGGTAAGGTGTCTGTGCTACAAGTCCGAAGAAGGCAGGCTTGATTTCAAAATCATTCCTTTGAAAAGCTGGAGGGCGAATGGCGGATCTGTTGGCGTAGAACTGATCTGGACGGTTGTAGTCAGCCAGTGTTCTCTTAGCTGCTTGGGCATTAGCTTCAGGTTGAGCTGCTGCAGCGTCTGCTTCTGCTTATGTATCAAGGATTACAGCTCCTGATCGTCTATCTTTTGACCTGCTGCATTACGCAGATGAACGTCTTGGTCATGCAGGTTCCTAGTCTCATCCCGAGTCAGTATAATAGTCGCAACCATCTGAACTCGTCTGCTTCTATCGATCGATGAAAATAAGCTGCTGTCGATTGTTGCTATGTGATCAGTGTCGCTCGATGCTCGAGTTCTGATGTAGGTCGATGCTGTCCGTAAAAAAGAGTCGGTTGACGCGGTGTTGGTGCTGTCGATCGATGCTTGTCGTCTTTCTTTGCGGATCGTACGTTTGAGTCTATCGGGGTCAGAGAATAGTAGTTCTTGTCCTTTATTGCTCCTGGCGTGTCTTTGCATGCACCTAATAAACAAAGGAAAAGAAAAATTTAGTAACTTAAAAGTAGTAAAAAACCTAGACTAAATCCTAGATATTAAATCTAATGGCAATCAATGCTCCCCGGCAACGACGCCAAATTTGACATCCGTGTTTTTATTGTTCTAGTACGGTATAAATATCATAAACATATAACTATCAAATTAACCCTAGTCTTAGCACACAAATAGTACTCTTTCCAAAAGAGATCAGGTGTAGTACTTAGGGATCGAATCCACATAGAGCAATGAGACACAATAGATTTTTTATTTATAACGATTAAGCTAGGTGAATATATATATTGTTGCAAACAATCAGTTAGGGAAATATTCATTTTCAAGAAGTAGAGTTGCAATATGGAAATATGCTAATCATGCAAATATGAAAATATTCTAATAATGCAAATATGAAAATATTATAATAAACTAACTTGATGCAAATGTAAATATGCTAGATCTAGGATTTCAAGCGTAATGAATTATAGTGGATAGGAAGCACAAATATGTAAATATACTAGAACTCAAATATTAACTATTCTGACCCTTTTAACTCCAACTCTCGTATGCGAGCAAAAGGAAAGACCATCGATCGAGGGCTAAGGCCTGATGTCGATCGACGGTGAAATCAGAAGGAAGTGTGAACGAGATTTGATAAGTGCACCAGACTTATTAGACCAGCTCCCGCATGCGCCTAACAGCCTAGTTCAATGGAGTTTATTCTGGCACAGAACCTACTCTCGTAGTCGTCCATGTCCTACTTTCGAGATCCTAGTTAGCTACTCTAGAATGCAAGCAGTAAGCACAAGTCAATTGATGGATATTAACTTAACTAGCAACCCTATTTTTTGGCTAATCCATGATTGCTATCATGCAACCCTAAATCTAGTTGACGACTACTCAGACATAATCAAAGAAAGAACAATAGTCTGAATAGAATGCATAGATAAATTACTGGGGTTCCAATACAAATCTCCCTAAGGAGTTATAATCTTCTCCCCTAAAAACCTAGAACTATAATAAAACTTTTCTTAGTCTAACATGCACCTTCACACCTTTCATGCTCTCAATACATAAGCATAAATATAAAATCCTAAAACTTAGGTCAAAACTCGTCCAGGGCATTCTTGTCATTTGTCTTCTAAACTTGGGCTTTTCAATCGGCTGTTTGCGAGTTGGGCGTCGATCGATGGCAAGTGTGCAGCATCAATCGACCTTTTGTCTTTCATCATCGGTCGACTCCAAGGTTGTGTCGTCGATCGACGACAATCTTGTACTTTGACTCCTCAAATAGTCAGCTACAGATTCTTCTCCTCTAAATCGTTCAAAAGCTCCAAGTATATCCATATATCTCCAAAACATTCCTGGACCTGTAAATACTCTAAAACATATCCTAGACATACATAATAGACCCTAAATAGAGCCTAGAACAGGTAATCAATAGGCTATATCATGTGTCCAAACTAAGAGTTTGTACAATGAGAAAATCCTACATCCTTGCATATAAGTGGGAAATCCACGAGAATGATGCAAAGGATATACGTCTAAATCACAAATAGGCCCGCCCAAGCCTGAGTGTGTTGTTAAAAATACCTAATTCCTACATAAAGGCCACGCGCGAAAACATATGTACAAGACCTTCATATGAAATGTGCATATTTCTGCGTCAAAATTCTATGCTAATAAGAACGCATGAAGCATGCAGTACGCTTGCAAAGTACTGTAAGAAAAACCCCAAGATTTTTACATGGAGCAAAATGTGCAAAGTCCGGACAATAGGAGCACCCTAATTCCCTGCTTATCTAGACTTGGAAAGTAGTAAGATTGTCACTTGAGTCACCACCCAAGGTAGATTTACACCAGCACAGATCGGTGAGACTGGCGATTTCCTAACCCTTGTAAGGGTTGAAGTCACACCAGCACGTGAAAAAGTCTGACAGCGGCTTTCCCGCAGGAAGCAAAGTTTAGCACCTTAAGACGTTGATAGTGGTTTACTTTCGAGTGGCATAGTACAACGTCTAAACAGACATTGATAGTGGCCTACTTTCGATTGGAAGAGTGGAACATCTAAACAGACGTTGATAGTGGCCTAATTTCGAATGGCAGAGTGCAACGTCTAAACCGGTGTTGATTGTGGCCTACTTCCGAGTGGTGAAGTGCAACATCTAAATCGACATTGATAGTGGCTTACCTCCAGGGGCAGAGAGAAATGTCGCATAAAAATTAAGAGCAACTTACTCACGGGAGCAGATCTTGATATAACATCCTAAAACCTTCGGGTTCAATGAAAAGATACGCCCTAATCCGGGTCCCTAAGGGCTATGTGCTAAAACCTCCAGGTTTAATGAATTATACGTCTTCAAACCTCTGGGTTCTATGAGAATGTATCCTCAAACCAGGTTCATGGACGAAAGTCCATTCAACTTACGTGTTTTTGGACGAAAATCCATCCAACCTTCGGGTTCCTGAACGAAAGTCCATGCAACCTCCGGCTTCCTGGATGAAAGTCCATCCAAGCTCTGGGTTCATGGACGAAATTCCATCAAACCTCTGGGTTCCTGGACAAAAATCCATCCAACCTTCTGGTTCCTGGACGAAATTCCATGCAACTTCCGAGTTCCATGAATAAAATTCGTGCATTCTCTAGGTTACGAAAAATTACGTCCCCAAACTTATGGTTTCCAGGAAGATGTATCTCTAAAACTCTTGATCCAGAAGAACATATCTCGGAATCCCAAGTTTTAAGATGCCATATACTTAAACTTCATGATACCTCAGGTAGCAAGATACAAGGTCGTCCATGCGCTAATAGTAGCCTACCTTTACGGGGGCAGATTGAAATATGATGCACATTTAAGAGTGGCCAAGAATAAATGGCAGAGTTCAACGGAAGTTCCCACCTTATTTATCCAGCAAGGACCCTAATGTTCAGCAAAGATCAAAATCTTAGTAGCAAGAGATAAAAGAGGCGCAAGCAAGACCAGCAGAATCAAGAATGAGAATACTCAGTTTTGGCCTCTAGGTGTTATTAAACCTCCTCGTTCTCCTGATCCTTCGCCTTGCCAAGAGTCTCCTTCTCAGAAATCCTGGGTCCTGACCCATATACTGCTCCACACAATTTATGGAGCCAGAGAATCCTCAAGAAATGCAAACTGAAGTCCTGGCGTGAACTAAGGCATAGTGTAGCTATAGGAGCAGCAAAATAATTTTAGGGGCAATGTCTCATCTTTAAAAAGAAGAAGTAAAGAATCTTACATGCTTAGTTTGATCCTGCGCGACAGTATTTTCTGTTCTTCGAGTATTTACTAGCTTCTACATGGTGGTTTGACTAATAATCCACTTCCAGGTAATCCCTCAATGTTCAATGGCAATGGATCCACCTGCGTTCAAGTCACCCTCATAAGGAAAAAAGGCACCACGAGCCTTTGGACCGGTATCTCTATTGCTAGGAAATTTTCTCTCCTACTTCAAGATTAGGACTCTTCTGTGCAGGCCATCGAAATTGAGAGTACAACTACATCCACATGATCATCATCACTCAGACCAAACACATTCCCATTGAAGCATGTCTGTAAGTCTATCTACATTGGCCGAGGCCATGACATCATGCCAACGGGGTGTACCGACGAATATACTACATGATCCAGACCATGTGTCTATTTTGGACCAAGTATTATTGTTCATTCTCCAGGCCATACATCTCCAATCAGCCTATGAATTCTTTCAAACCATGTGCACGTACATGGAAGCACTATCACCAAGTCAGTTCAATGGATCATGCTTTAACATCTTTTTTTAAGTAGACAAGCCCATGTCCTACTCCAAATTCAACAAGGAACTTGATACTATGGTGCAACTTATGAAGTTCTATGAAGAAATCATGTTATTTCCCACTTTCAAACATAAAACCAGAAAATAAGGGGAAAATTGTTGGGAAAAAATAATCCATGAAGAGATTACTCCAGCTTTTGGGTTCTTGCCTCCGACTTCCAGGTTCCTGCCTCCGGCTTCAAGGTTTTGTGTTCCGGGTCAGATTGATTTTCCTGCCTCTTGGAAAAGAGGAAAACTTCCATATAAATATAATCCTTCACATATCTCACGAAATAGTCGGATCTACTTTAATCCAAGGAAAAACAGAAATATTCTAATATTTATGATATCTTCAAGATAAATGGAAATTTTCTATTATCTATGGATATATTGAATATTTCCAAATCCTAAGAGAGAGGCACGAGTTCTACTATAAATATAAGGTTCCTAAACCTAAAGAGAAGAGGTGAACATGTCCATCTACATAGCTCACAAATTCTACAGCCGCCAAGGCAAGTAGAAGACCAGATAACAAGCAAATCCTTGTGGTTAATATCAACCAGATAAATCTCTATGCTCATTGTAGCACGTATACAAATATACTTACTGGCTCAAGCCACCTTCTTTTGATTATCAGCAGGAATACTCCATGCTCACTATAGGATATCGACAAGGCTACTATTTGTTTCGATCATGTGCCCTCTATAACATATGACTCCTAACAACTGCAAAGCCATGTACTCACAAGGCTACGTGCCCACTAGGCCATTTACCCATTAGGATACATGCCCGTCTAGGCTACATTCCTCAAATAATATGAACTACGAAAGGCTTGATCCCTCACTGAAGGGTACATAGGCAATCCCCACTGAAGAATGCAACTATAAATCCAAACACCTTCCAATGTTCCAAGACTAAAAGCCCAAAAGATACCTTTATAAGCAGAAACCATCAATTATAAAGAAGGAAGACCATGCTTCACTATAGACAGGGAGCTCCTGCCAGACATTGCATCTCTCCCGATGCTACAAGTTATTCACGACATATACTGGCCCATACCCATATGGAAGTAATCTAAAATCAGTATCTCCTGGTTTGTCAACAATTGAAGCAGGATAATGCACTAAAACGACATGTTTCCTTCTCCCTTTCATTCCGTAGAGCTAAGCACGAATCACATACACAAAATACCCTAAAAAAATAGAATAAGGAATAAGAAACAATGGAGTTCCAATACAAATTTCTGAAGGAGTCTTAGACCTTCTCTTCAAATCAAACTATAAGATTCTAAGAATGGAATCAGTTATGAAAAGTAATGAAGGTTGTGGGGTGTTTGCCCAAACACTAGCAAAACAACTTAATACTATATATAAAGCCATCCATGAGTAATCTTGTAAATATGTGAAACTTCTTGCCTTTCAGTCGGTCATCAACAAGTCGGTCTGTCTCGCGCTTTGCTGTCGATCGATGACAACAGAGTGTTATCACACACTCTTCTTAAATATTGCCTCTGATTCTTCAGAAGCTATGAGTTTCTTCATCATAAAGCCCCAAAAACTCCATACTCCAAAACATATAATAGTTCCTAAAAAGCACATATACTATGGGTAAAATACTCCATACTCCAAAACATACATGGACCTTGTTGGGGCCAAAATCGGTCATGACAGAATCAATGATAAAAACTTCCCGAGAGATGTCCTCTTTGAAAAGAGAGTACTATTTTGAAAAAAGAAGAGCGGGAAAATAGAAAACGAGTTTCGAATGGATCAAAAAGGAGGGCTCGCACGATAAGTTCTCGAGAAAGGTTTATCTAGGCCTCAGACAAATGGATTCCCGAGCATTGAAACAACGAAAAGACTATAAGGCTCGATTGTCCAACTCACCGAACAGAAGAGTTGGCCAAGCAAGCCGTCCAACTCGCCGAACGGGCGAGTTGGACCGTACAAGCCAACCAATTTGCCCATTCGGCGATTTGGGTGACGTGGGCCGACTAAATCACTTGTTCGGTGAGTTGGACCAGTCCAACTTACTGAACGGGCGAGTTGGGTAGCATGGGCCGACCAACCCGCCCGTTTGGCGAGTTGGGCAGCGTGGGCTGACCAACTCGCCCGTTCGGCGTGTTGGGCCAGTCCAACTCGCCGAATGGGCGGGTTGGACCATTACAACTCTCCAAATGGGTGAGTTGGATCGAGCAAGATGACCAACTCGCCAAACGAGAGAGTTGGGTCGGACAAGCAATCCAACTCGCCCATTCGGAAGTTGGGTCGCACGATCAATCCAACTCACCCATTCGGGGAGTTGAATGCATCAATCCATTTTCATCCTGTCCTCGTAACTCCCTCCTTCGAAATCGGTTTGAACTCGTTCTTGTTTCGTCTCGATCGGAATCGACGTTGGAACTTTATTGCAAGAACTCGTTCCTCGTATAAATTTTGAATTGATCGTGTAAAATCCAAAGGTTAACTAAATACCTAAGGCTGCCTGCACTATACAAAAAATTCAAACTCTCATCAGAATCTTCGTCATTTCTGAGGCGCTATTTCGACAAAATCATGAAAATGCCTAAGTCGAAAAACTGCCCGAGAAGGTCTAAAACTCGGCTAAAAGCCCACTCGCGGTTTTACAGTAAAAAGAGCCCTATTGGAATGACGGTCTATCTTTTATTTTGCTGGAAGAGATAAATGTTAAGTTCGGAAGATAAATGTCAAGTTTCCAGGATAACGATGAAGATCGAGATAAAAAGGAAAATTTCCGCAAAAAGATAAACTCGATCTAGGGGCAAAAAAAGGAAAGGGGAACCGACCAGAAGGCATATATAAGGGGAGCTAAAGAAAAAGACAAAATGATCAGAAGATATAGACCTAGAGAAGTTTTGTTAGCTTATTAGAACTTAGAACTTAGGTGGCTAGAACAGCAGAGTTATACTCAGACGTTTCTCCATCTTTGTTCGAAGATTCTGATTTCTTTAGACTCCACAACTCATTTCACTTAGAAACCCTAAGCTTTATTCTCCACAAGCTCGGTTTCTATGACTGGCACTCGATTACCAGCCGAAGTTGCTCTGGCAGTTCAATCTCTTGGTTCAGTCTTTTGATTGAACTTCGTCCGAATTAATCCTTGAATAGGGTACGTAGGCAGCCTTTCTTAAGGTCCAGTCCCAAATCCTTCAAACCTTTCACGTCTTTTTCGTCTACTGCTAAGCGAGTTACAGCCACATAGGTTTCTCTCGACATAGGTGGTAGAGCTAGCAAACTTAGTCTCATTTTACTGCTCGTGTTATACGAATTCGTTTGTGATCCCGTTTCCAGACAAGCTTCATGTACGCTTTTGTCTCTCAAGAACTCGTACGCGAATTCTAAATAAAGATCTATTGTTTTTTAAATTCGTTTTGTTATCTTTTCATACTTTCCGCGTTTATTCGATTACTTGTCGTTGGCTCTCGCAGAGAATGCGGGACCTCAGGGAAAGGTAGGGTTTCTTGAGTCTCCTTAATTTACGAAAATCAACGGTGTGAATTTTAGTTCCTCTAACTCATGCACAAAACACTTGATCGAAACAATGCCTGGAAATATGAAAGACCATACTGCAGCTTGCAATAACTCTGATAAAACAACTCCAGCAGTGACTGCTCCCATCGCCAACGCTTATGCAAACGCTGCAGTGCTTGAGAAAATCAAAAACCTAGTCGCGACTCTTCGCCACAGGCCGGGCACCGAAACAAGCTCGCAATTTCGCTCACTAAACAGAAAGGGCAATTATAAAATCTATCAAACCCTGTAAAGTTCGACCAAAAAGAACATTTTCGAAAAAATTTCGGAAAAATAAAAATTGTTCTCCCAGAAATTGCGGAGAAACCCTAGATTACTCACGGAGATAGGAAGCGCAGCAAATCGGGCGCACAACCCCCACTGTTGTACTTCTTCCGAATTTTTTTCGAAGAAACGAAGTCGATCTCTATTGAGTCACTCAAAACCTAAACTGCTGACGAAAACTAAACTAAGAAAAACGAGAGATCGTATCCCTCAGTACTAAAAAACATTTTCTGAAACCTAAGATTTCGTAAGAATTCAAGCATCAATTCTACGCGACATATTCAGTGAATTCTCGATGAGTGTCACTTAAAATTACTTCCGAAAAACTACTAAAATCCCCTCGGATCGATCCTCAGGAAAAGAGAAAATCTCCAATTAAGTCAACTCCCGATAATTAAGCTCATCACAGCCAAAGATTCAGAGGCTAAAAGTAAGTTTTCCAAAAAACGGCTCTTGTACAGCAAAACACGAAAACATGATTACATAACGACTTTCCTAAAATTAAACTCAACAACATTTTACGAAACAACTTTCCTAAAACTAAACTCATGACATTTCTAAGAATAACATTCGTAAAATTAAAGCTTAACAACATTTTCCGAAACAGCTTTCATAAAATCAAACTTGACAATATTATATGGAAAATCGTTCGCAAAGTGAAACGAGTTAGCATTTCATGATACAACTTTTGTATAAAAAATTTGAAAACGTTTACGAAACGACCGCACCAGCATACCATCAAAACTCGAATCTTACCGGTCTAACTCGCCGAACGGGTGAGTTGGACCAAACAAGCTGTCTAACTCACCCGTTCGGCGATTTGGACCAGTCCAACTTGCCGAACAGGCGAGTTAGACCGAACTAGCCATCCAAACATGCCCATTGGGTGAGTTGGAGCCAAAGAGCTGTCTAATTAACCCGTTTGGCGAGTTGGACCAATCCAACAAGCCAAACGGGAGATTTGGAATGTATTAGCAGTCTTTTGGCTTACCTATGCATTCTCCTTTGAGTCCCGATCAAAACGCTTTTTGTTTCGTCTCAATCGGAGTTTCGTTGAGATTTTACGATCAAAACAAGTTGGACGCACAGGGTGGACCAGTCCAACTCCCCGAACGGGCACGTTAGACCAAAGAGCCATCCAAAATCGCCCATTGGGAGAGTTGGACTGGATAAGAAGTCCTTTGGATCAGCTTTGCATTCTACTTTGAGTCCCGATTGAAACGCTCTTTGTTTCGTCTCAATCAGAGTTTCCGTTGAGATTTTACGAACAAAAGAAGTTGGACGCACATGTTGGACCAGTGCAACTCGCCGAATGGGCGGGTCGGACCACTCCAACTTGCCGAACGGGCAAGTTTCACCAAACTTGAAGTCTTTTGGATCTCCTTTGCGTTCTCCTTTGAATACCGATCGAAATGCTCTTTGTTTCGTCTCAATCGGAGTTTCTGTTGAGATTTTACGATCAAAACAAGTTGGACGCACATGTTGGACTAGATCAATTGGCCGAACGGGAAAGTTGGATCAAACGAGCCATCTAACGCGCTCGTTCGGCTAGGTCGACAACTCCAAATCGCCGGGCAGGCGAGTTAGACCGAACAAGATGTCAAAACTCGCCCATTGGGCGGGTTGGACCAAAAAAGCTGTCCAACTCGCCAGCTCGACAAGTTGGATCAGTCTAACTTGCCGAAAGGGAGAGTTTGACCAAATGAGCAGTCATTTGGATCATCTTTGCGTTCTCTTTTGAACTCCAATTGAAACGCTTTTCGTTTCGTCTTAATCAAAGTTTCCGTTGAGTTTTTACGATTAAAACAAGTTAGACACACACCATCCAACTCGCCCCGATGGTGAGTTGGATTTATTTCCTCCAACTCGCCTCATGGCCAGTTAGGCAAGCCCTGATGAGCTTCTCCTTTTTGTTCTCTTTCGAATATCGATTGAAACGTTTTTCGTTTCATCTCAATCGAAGTTTCCATTGAGATTTTACGACAAAAAACAAGTAAGACTAGCCTACACTCCTTGGCTTTCTCTTACTCGACCTCTTGTGCGTCCTACTCTCCCTCTTGGGAATCCTACTCGCCCTCTTGGGAATCCTACTCGCCCTTACCTCCAACTTTTGTAGAAATTTTTTTGAAAATGTTTACGAAACGACCGCACCAGAATACCATCAAAAATCGAATCTGACCGGTTTAACTCGCCGAACAGGTGAGTTGGACCGAAAAAGCCATCTAACTCACCCGTTCGGCCAGTCCAGCTCACGGAACAGGCGATTTAGACCAAACGAGCCATCCAAACTTGCCCATTGGGCGAGTTGGAGCCAACGAGCTGTGTAACTAACCCGTTCGGCAAGTTTGACCAATCCAACTAGCGAAACGGGTGAGTTGGACTGGATTAGCAGTCCTTTGGCTCACCTGTGCATTCTCCTTTGAGTCCTGTTTTAAACGCTTTTCGTTTCGTCTCAATCGGAGTTTCCATTGAGATTTTACAAATAAACCAAGTTGGACGCACAGGTTGGACCAGTACAACTCGCCGAATGGGCGGGTTGGACCACACGAGCCGTCTAACTCGCCCGTTCGGCGAGTTGGACCAGTCCAACTTGCCAAACGGGCGAGTTAGACTGAACGAGACGTCCAAATCTCCCATTGGGCGAGTTGGACCACTCCAACTCGCCGAACGGGCGAGTTTCACCAAACTAGCAGTCTTTTGGATCTCCTTTGCGTTCTCCTTTGAATCCTGATTGAAACGCTCTTTGTTTCGTCTCAATCGGAGTTTCCGTTGAGATTTTGATCAAAACAAGTTGCACGCACATGTTGGACTAGATCAACTCACAGAACGGGCGAGTTGGATCAAAAGAGCCGTCTAACTCGCCTGTTCGGCGAGTTGGACCACTCCAACTCGCCGAACAGGCGAATTAGACCGTACGAGATGTTGAAACTCGCCCATTGGGCGGGTTGGACCAAACAAGCCGTCCAACTCTTTTGAACTCCAATTGAAACGCTTTTTGTTTTTTTTTTTCAATCAGAGTTTCTGTTGTGTTTTTACGAGTAAAACAAGTTGGATGCACACTATTCCCTCCAACTCTCCTCATGGAAAGTTGGGCAAGCCCTGATGAGCTTCTCCTTTTTGTTCTCTTTCGAATGTCAATTGAAACACTTTTCGTTTGATCTCAATCGGAGTTTCCATTGAGATTTTACGACAAAAAACAAGTAAGCCTAGCCTAAACTCCTTGGATTTCTCCTACTCGACCTCTTGTGCGTCCTACTCGCCCTCTTGGGAATCCTACTCGCCCTTACCTCCATCTTTACGTTCTCCTTTGAATCTCAATTGAAACATCTCTTGTTTCATCTTGATTGGAGTTACCGTTGGAACTTTATGATAAAAACCGCAAGACAGGTTCGAGCCTAAACGCGGCCAGGAAGAACTAATATATTACCATTCTTAAGGGGCGTACAGACACGAGAAGAAGAAGGGGAGATGAGCAAGCAAAAAGAGAAGAGGTTAACCCAAACCTTTGAGAAAACTAAGGTATGGTCGGCTTGGAACTTTCTGAAATCAGACTTGAAATCTTTGAAGGAAGGTAAAAAACGCTTCGGAGATCGCCATAAGACTTTGGGGAATTTAGGATCTAGGGGAATAGTCTAGCGAAACCAATTCTTAGGTATTGTCCCGTCTCGATCTATTGTTCTACGACTGCTCAGGCAGATCTTGCAAACTGATCTAAACTCTCGAAAAATTGAGAAACTTTCACCACGCACACTCAGCTCGCTTCCTAAGGAAAGAACGAACTAGAAATGAAAACTTCGTCTTAAAACCGACTTGTTCCTAGAAATTTTCTTAAAACTGACGTATTCCTAGTTGTCATGTCACCAAGTCACAATCCTAGTGTGGTCTTTAAACCAACAAGGATTTTTGATCATCCCAATCTTCGAACAAAAAAATGTACACAACCCTTCAAAATATTGATTCAGCCGTTTTCTTTCGTAGACATAGGGAGTGAGTAGGTACGTATACTATACTCGTAAACTCCCATACTTAAAAAAATTTTTTGTCTTGGCATCAAGAACAACTTTCGACAAAACAAACTCTCTCAGCAGTAGACATAAAATCATTTAAACCATGCGATGCCTCATAAACCGATCATCCATTACTTTTGTATAACTATAACATTTTATACGGAAGAGCCTACAGGAGAACAAGATCTGTATCATGAAAAATGACTTCGCAATGAGAAGAAGAGAATGAGAAAAGCACATTCATCGTTCGCAAATATCATGAGTTATCTGCAAGTGACATTCTCAATTTACTTCTTTGACATTCACTCCTCGTAAAACTTACGCGAAACATCATTCGTATAGCCACACCATGTTATGCGAAGAAACTTTTGGAAACGAACGTAGCAAGTTATATGGAGAAGTGTTTTGGACAATTTGCGTATAGCTAATAACAAAGTCATATGACTCTTTTCTCAACGAAAAACTATAGTTTATCTCTTCGCACTATGACCTTACAGATCTCATTCCTTAGCCATGTGGCTCGCTGGATTATGCCTCCCATCTCCCTTGGTTCCAGCCGAGCAGGCAATCATCTTGCACCGATTCTTTATCGAGCCTCTTAGGTTTTGTCTTCATCATACCAAAACAAAATAATTTTCGTATGACTATAGGTAAACATTATATGAAAATTCATCGTGTAACTGATACGTAAAGTGGAAAATCGTTTCTAACACCATTGGCCATCTTAGCACGGATAAGTCAGACTTCCTCATCAATCTCGACAAACGCGCTTTGGCCCTCGGCCAATTACACCTTCCGATAAAAACGAACTGGAACTCGGCATCCTCTTTAGGACAGTTCTCAACTAACATGACCTTAATGTTAACACGAAGGTGCCATAGTCTAATTCGTGACCAGCAACATCCTCGGCTATGCTGCTGAACAAATCCTTTGGACCGAGCCAAAATGTTTGAGCGACCACTGCTCCATCCAATCACTTAACGGCAAAACGACAATCCACGATTAGTCTAAAAACGCCAAGTGGAAATAACTATCTTATAACCCAGAATCCTAAACCATACGATAAATTATTAGTATCAAAACTTAGTCGTAACCACGGAACGGTTAACGGGAAACATAAACTTCTCGACAACCGACCAAGTTCAATATGTTCCGCAGTTTACTCTAGACCCACAAAGTTTTAGAAGTAAGAAACTGGCACATAAGGAAAATTTCGTGACAAATCTCCTAGAGCTATACAAAGCGTCCTCAACTATACACGAAAAAAATCTTGGGGGTCATCTCTTCACAAAGCACAGTGAAGAATGTCGCATATTCTCAGGGACAAATTTACGCGATCCATTGGTCCTAATTCGACGAAAACAAACCAAAATGTTTCTCTTCCGTAAGGTTAAAACGAAAACCTTACGATACCGCACATCTTCAAGCCCGCAAACATTTCAAGCACGAAATACGGCATACGAAAGGAAAACTCAACCTTCTACACAGCGAGACGTCTCTAACGTCAGAGAACTGTTTTTTGTTGAAACTTTTGGAAACGGAATGCTCACCTTAAAAACAGTCCGTCGGCGACTATAAACATACACACTTTCTTAAACACGTATCCTTCCCGAAGGTTCAAAATCGATTATATCTACCAATGAGTTTGTTGCTGATCACAACAAAATCTTAATGTCCTAAACAGACTAACCCATCTCGAAGAGATAGCTCTCGAACACCCGACACAAGGGTAATAGCGCTATAAAAGAAATCCAAAATTTCGGTCAGCACTTTTTGGAGATTTAAAAATTGTTCTCGAAGAGATGCTCGATTCCTACCATACATGTCACATAAGCCGAGAACATATCGCAGACTTTAAAGCGTGACGGAATCAGGTCGAAAGCGATACAAGAAACGTAAGCCGAAGTAGTCATCGCACCCCCTAAAACTACGACTAGACGTAGGTCTTACCCTAAACCGAGCACACTATTCTCTAGCATCTCAAGGCATGATACCAAAAAGATACGAGATCCTGAAAGCATGTCTCTTTGTCCATATCTAAGCGCTCTCGAAACATTGGAAAACTTCTCAAACATCTCGAACGAGCAACGAACAGGATGATCCGCAAAAGAGTTGGTAGCGAGATGACACCTCGTATCCTTCCCTCTATACTTAAGAAAAATCTGAATCTACTTAAACCCCTCTTCAAGTAAAAAGCCTAGTTTATTCATTAAAAATGTCGCAAAGCGGCCGGGATCCGAAGCCACAGGCTGTCAGTCCCGAAAACATAATTTCCGCCACACTCGACCAAAATAAACAGCCTATGAGGCTAGTCTCGAGGCCGATAAAGGTCCAATATACAATGCCGTTGGCAGAAATATGCTTGATACTCTCTACATGCACACAACTAAACAATCAAGGTCTCAATGGAAAACATGTAGTAAGAACCTTAACTCCTGGACGAACTACGAAAGGCTTGATCCCTTCTACAAGGGTACGTAGGCCGCCTTCACAAGGCGCAGCCCCGATTCCTACTGCATTCCGATCTTAGAGGAATAAGTAGATCACTTTCAACGGACCTTTTCAACCATTGATTCAGCTTAACTTACCAAACCTGCCAAACCGCTCGCTAGAACCTTACAATTCTAACGAGCTAAGGGGCTAACTGTTGGGGTCAAAATCGGTCATGACAGAATCAATGTCAGAAACTTCTCGAGAAATGTCCTTTTTAAAAAGAGAGAGATAATAATTTGAAAAAAGAAGAGCGGGAAAATGGAAATCGAGTTTCGTATGGATCCCGAAGGAGGTTTCGCACGATAAGTTCTCGAGAAAGGTAACTTAAGGCTTCAAACAAACGGATCCTTGAGCATTGAAACAACGAAACGCCTATAAGGCTCGATTGTCCAACTTACCGAACGGAAGAGTTGGCGAAGCAAGCAGTCCAACTCGCCGAACGGGAAAGTTGGACCGCACGAGCCAACCAACTCGCCCATTCGGCTAGTTGGGCGACGTGGCCCGACCAACTCGCCCGTTCGGTGAGTTGGGCAGCATGGGCCGACCAACTCGCCCGTTCGGCGAGTTGGGTCGGACGAGCAATCCAACTCGCGCCACTCGAAGAGTTGAATCCATGTATCCATTTTAATCCCATCCTTGTAACTCCCTCCTTCGAAATCGGATCGAACTCGTTATTTTTTCGTCTTGATCGCAATCAATGTTGGAACTTTGCTGCAAGAACTCATTTCCTCGTACAAAGTTCGAATTGATCGTGTAAAACAACAAGGTTAACTAAACAACTAAGGATGCCTGCACTATACTAAAAATTCGAACTCTCGTCGGAATCGACGTCGTTTCTGAAGTGCACTTTCGAAAAAATTGTGAAAATGCTTAAGTTGAAAAATGGCCCGAGAATATCTAAAACTCGGCTAAAAGGCCAGTCGCGGTTTTACACGAAAAAGAGCCCAATTGATGTGACGGTCTATCTTTTATTTTGTTGGAAGAGATAAATGTTAAGTTCAGAAGATAAATGTCAAGTTTCCAAGATAATGATGAAGATCGAGATAAAAAGGAATATTTCCGTGAAACGATAAACTCGACCTAGGGAAAAAAGAAAAGGGGAAGCGACCCAGAAAGCATATATTAGGGGAGCTAAAGAAAAATAAATAATGATCAGAAGATTTAGACGTAGAGAAGCTCTGTTAGGTTATTAAAACTTAGAGCTTAGGTGGCTAGAACAGCAGAGTTATACTCAGACGTTTCTCCATCTTTGTTCGACGATTCTGATTTCTTTAGACTCTACAACTCATTGCACTTATAAACCCTAAGCTTTATTCTCGACAAGCTCGGTTTCTATGACTGGCACTCGATTACCAGACAAACTTGCTCCGGCAGTTCGATCTCTTGGTTCACTCTTTTTATTGAACTTCGTCTGACTTGATCCTCGAAAAGGGTACGTAGGCAGCCTTTCTTAAGGTCCAGTCCCAAATCCTTCAAATCTTTCTTGTCTTTTTCGTCTATTGCTAAGCGAGTTACAGCCACATAGGTTTCTCTCGACATAGCTGGTAGAGCTAGCAAAACTTAGTCTCATTTTACTGCTCATGTTATACGAATTCGTTTGTGATCATGTTTCCATACAAGCTTCATGTACGCTTTTATCTCTCGAGAACTTGTACGCGAATTATAAATAAAGATCTATTATTTTTTTTTAATTCGTTTTGTTATCTTTTCATACTTTCGCGTTTATTCGATTACATGTCGCTGGCTCTCACAGAGAATCCGGGACCTCAGGGAAAGTTAGGGTTTCTTGACTTTCTTTAATTTATGGAAATCGACGGTGTTCATTTTGGTTCCCACATACCTAAAAATAACCTAAAATAGACCCTAAACATATATAATAGTTCCTAAAAAACACATATACTATGGGTAAAAACGGGTAAATCCATAGTATATGAACTCGCCCAAACTTATCCTTTTGCTTGTCCTCAAGCAAAGAATATCTCTATCTGAAAAAGGTTTGAAAACGCAGGGACTTCCAAATCCTTAACTTACTACTATCACACCTAATATGTTGCAAACCACATCAAATAAGTGATAACCTCAGAGATACTTTATATACCATATCCACGCTTCCTCACAGATACTTCATATATCATATCCTTGCTTAGCAACCAAAACCAATTCTACCAAAAATTTAGCTAATACTGTCTAAATCGCCTCTTTACTAACCTCATTTCTTAAATATAAAAAGTGCAGGCTTTACCTTAAGAGTATTAATCAGAGGACACATAGACTCTTACTCAAGTAAGTATCTGGACACACATGCAATCTTCTCTTATCCCTTTGTTCCCTCTTTCTATCTTCTCTGAATCTTTTGATGAATCAATGACGCTGCTACAGTCCATGTTGTTCATTTTTTGACAAACTGTAGGTGAATAATGGGGTCACCGATATTGTACTTACCCCTCGCTTCCACAATGTGTAATCGTTCCTTTGAATTAGAACAGTCAGGAAATCATGTAAATCGTTTGTTCTTTGATGCCGGAGAGAGAGAGAGAGAGAGAGAGAGAGAGAGAGAGAGAGAGAGAGAGAGAGAGAACCAGAAACACACAAACTTTTACCTTCCATACTTGCAGGAAGAATCTGATCCACTGTATACCAAGCCCCAAGACAAGCAAATAAAGTCAAATTAGGTTGAAGGTCAACTTTGGTTCCTTCAAACATTCTCAGCAAGTGTGGATATGACTAGCAGGTGATCCACTCCGGTATCTCTAGTACACTCTACAGTCAGTAAGTCTAAGAATGGTGCTATAGAGTGGTTAGATAATAAGTAAAAGTTTAAAACGATCATAATCCCCTCTTGACTCTATAGAACTTTTAATAAAAACCATAATATAAAATCCAAAATAAAAGACAATATCAGTAAACCTCCCCCAGACTTAAACAACATTGTCCCCGATATTATTCAATCTCAGATTGGTGGGAAAATATATCAATATTATGCAATTTAACAAGGAAAAATGGTATACATGCTCGATGATGTTGAGTGTTGATCGCACAGTTAAGTGTTGATCGATTGATGCTCCGTTAGGTCTGTCGATCAGCAGTGATCAAGTGCTGGTCGATGCTCTATGCAGACTCGTTTTCCTCAGTTCTTTTTAAAAACTGAAATAAAATAACACAAAATTAGTAAATTAATAATAAAAACGAATTTAAAACTTACTAAATGGGTTACCTCCCATCAAGCACTTGTTTGTAGTCTATAGCTTGTCGTTTGGATGCTTTGAACTATTAAGGAGGTAAAGGAACACTTGTAGGAAAACAAGTATCCACATCTTCTCGGCTCATTTCGAACCATGTGCCCACAAAGCTTCTGATGGCTTCTTCACCTCTGGTTATGTGCTCTTGCTGTCTCTGGATAATCTCACGTGTGCAATCCACTTTCCGTTTTACCTCCTTCATACATGTGTATATTGCATCAATCTTCTTGTAGAACTCATCAAACATCTGCTATTGAGCTATGTAGATGTCAGCTGTCATCTTATCAATTTGCTCTTTTTTATAGGTAATAGGTGCTGGCCAGATTGGGTTTTCGGTCTTAAGACGTCCCTCATACTGTGGTAGACTGATGTAGAGATTTCATGTGTCATGAGTCATCTCTAGAATGTCTGCCATGTCTTCTTTGGATACATTTTCTGGTGGTATGGATCTTCTGTATCAAGGATGGGTGGCTGATAGTGCAGTATAGAAACATTCAGATTGTTGAATTTGCGAAGTGTCGATCGATGGTGGGTTGTAGTTGTCAATCGATGCCTCGTGCTCTTTCTTATACTCGTTTGTATTGACTGTTTCCTTAACCGGAATCGCGGTTTCAATCAAGAATGAATCTCGATATCCTAGCAATGCATGACCGTCGATCGATACCTCAGGCTGGGTGTAGATCGATGATTCACCGCCAGATTTTTGCTCTGCGATAGAATTAGAATAACAAATGGCTACTAACCCTGGATCATCTCCTATCTCAATGTATGGCATGTTTATTTGACAACCTTGATAGGGTCATAGAAATCGGTCTCGCTGATGAGTGAAAGATATAACATGTTCGTCTTCATGTCGCATATAGCTCCTACAATAGCCATGAAAGCTCTCCCAAGCAACAAAGAAGAATTTCAGTCTATCTGAGTATCCATATTGTAATAATCCACTAGAACTAAGGCATTACCGATCTGAACCTGAAGGTTTCTGGAACTAGGGCATTGACAATCCACAAAAGTTAATGAATCACTTGAAGGCCCTATCTTCAGAATTAGTTACTCAGCCATAGAGCTTGGCATGATGCTGAATGAAGAACTTGTGTCACAGATAGCAATAGGGTAGTTGCAACCTCCAAACATGAAGGGTACCACGAACTACCCAGGATAACTCTTCTTCTTGAATGTAATCCTCTCCTTCAGCTTCTCTCTTATATGATGGAACATACGCTCAATGTCTTCTATAGTTTCTCAACTTTCTCGGGAAAAGATCCAGAGTTTATCGATACAAAAAGCATCATCGAATGTCATGTCCACTGGGATCCTCATCATCCTCTTGGTGAACCTATCCATCTCTTTCTTATTATGTTCTCTTCTTAGATGCTTAGTAACATTGTTCCTCTTTCTCTTAGAAACTAGTCCATCTGTAGCCTCGTCAATGATCATAGTCTCTGGTGCATCGTCATTTTGCTGATTAGTATCGCATGTAGGTGCTGATGAAGTTTTAGAAAAAAGTATTGTAGATTAATGTGATCCACGTTGATGCGACAAACAAACTCGGTAGGTTACCGGTCGTTGTCGATCGACGAACATGTGTGAGTATCGATGGATGTTGTCCGTTTCGCAATATGCTACGGACTCAGCCTTGACTGTCGATCGCTGTTCGACGTCTGGTATCAATCACTGTTCCTCCTTGGATATCAACCGATGATCTGTCTCGGGTGTCGAACGACACCAGTAGGAACTGCCAAAGGACATGGAACTTTCGACTTGGAAGTCCCCTTCTTGCAGTTTCTCCTATTTTACAACTTTACAGAAATCATCATCTATCAAAGCATTCACGTGGTGTCTCTTTCCAATCTCTCCTTTACCTTTGATAAGTGCCTCTTGTCTCCTAACAACTTCAAATGTCTAAACCACTTGAGTCTCCAACTTCTTCACATGGGTGCTGAGAGCTTCGAACTTATCATTCAGGTTGGTGTATACATCAACTATCTTCCCATTGAAATCCACTGTCAACTTCCGTTGACCCTCAAGAATCTGATCAATCATACTCTCCAGTATGCTTTCTTGAGTTGCTAGGGGGGGGGTTCTGGTAAAAAGAAGCTCCACCTCACGTTGTTTCTGTAAGGTTTATGGTATTGTGAGCTCTGGTTGTAATTACTCCTCTGACCAGTGCAATAAGAGTTTATGTTTCCACCATGATTCCCATACTTCTGAAAACCAGTGCTACAAATGTACTTTACATCCTCTTCTTCGCCCTCATTGCTGGTATCAACAACCTCTACACCTTCTACAAAACTCACTCGCTTCTTAAGAAGCTTGTGAACATTCTCCAACTTGGCTTGAACTTCATACATCTGCTCCTCTCCATGTCAATGTTTTTGGTTCTATTACTAGATGCCAAGTTCTCAATAAGTCTCACAGCCTCTTCTGGATTCTTGGTAGTGAAGTTACCATTACTAGCAGTTTCAAGAGACATCTCGTAGACCACATCGATGCCTCTAAAGGAAGTACTATGCAGATGTCCTCATTTAATCCATGGTGTGGACAATCTCTCTCATAAGACTTGAATCTGATCCATGAGCTCCTTAATGATTTTGCAGGCTCTTGTGCGAATGTAAGCTTATGTTCCTCAAGTCTTCAGATCGCGAATCATCAAGAAAGTTACGCAGGAAGGTGTTCTTTATGTTATCCCAGAATGTAAGAGATCTTGGTGGCAACTGCTTAAGCCAATATGAAGTATCTCCAACAGTGAGTACTTGAAGAGCTTGCATAAAACATATTCCTCATGGACTTCATTGGCTTTAATTGCAGAAACTAGATCCTCAAACCTCTCCAGTGGTCCATCGGATGCTCATTTGGATAACCATATAAAGGTGTCCTTCCCACAAATGTAAAGTGTTCAGGCTTCAGCTCGAAATCTTACCTCTGGAAACTAGGAGGACAAATGGCAAATTTGTCGTCGTAGTATTGATATGGACGGTTGTAGTCAGTCAACGTTCTGGTCCGAGTAGCCTCAAGAACGGCATTAGCATCAGAATTAGCAGCTTCGCAGAAGCTTCTTCTGGTTTAGAGATTACAACCCCTTGACCATCAATTCTCTGACCTGCTGCATTACGCAGATGACCATGTTAGTCATGCAGGCCTCCGTTCGCATCTGTCGTTAGAATAAGAGTAGCCACCATGTTGCTTGCTCGCAGATTAGTGTTGATTGGCGATGATGTACTTTTGTCGATCGGCACTAGCGGAGTAAGGTTGGTTGACGAACATGTGTTGGTGTCGATCAATGCAGTGTGCTTCCCTTTGCGGATTGCACGTTCTAACGAAACAGGGTCTGAGAACTATATGTCCTTTTCCTTGTTGTTTCTGGTACTACAGGGCATGCACCTGAAAGATAAGGATTTTTTTTGTGATTGGTAGGTAAAATAAAAGAAACACCTCGACTAAATCTATTTATTATACCTAATGGCTAATCCAATGCTCCTTGGAAACAGTGCCAAATATGATATGCTCTCAAATTACCCTATGAGCAATTTCTCTCTCAAATAAGAGGTTATGTTGTAGTACTTAGGGATCGATTCTACAGGGAGCGTGGGCACACACTAGATATAGATATGTAGATTAAGCTAGGCAAGTAATGAAATAGCAGTAAACAATAAAGTAGTTGATTAGATGGTTGTAAGACAATATGAGAAAATAGCTAGATCTAGGGTTTCAAGTAATCAAGATTATAGAGATATATAAGCTAAAGGTGTGTGTGTGTGTGATATTCTAGAACTCGAAATCTAGTGTATAGATATCCGGCTGTTGTATGAGAGTATAATAATTATCTAAGTCCAGTATTCTAGCTCTCGTTAATGAACACAAGATGAGTCGTCGATCAATTGTAGGTGTTGAGCATCAATCGACTGATACCTTAAATCGGGGTTATTGTCCTATTCGATTGGTTCACTAACTTTGTAGACCAGCTGTCGCATGTATCTAGCAATCTAGCTCAAAAGAATCAATTCAGGCGAGGACCTACTATCGTAGTTGTCTAAAATCCTAAGATCAGGCTCTAGTTAGCTACTTTAAAACACAAGCATTAATGGCAATTCAATTGATGGATATCTCTATCACCGTAGAAATTATATAGTTTTGGCTAATCCTTCATAACCTTAATCAACCATAATTCTAACAAAGAGAACTACTCAGACATGACCAAGCAAAGCATGATAATAAACTGAATAAAAATCATGAAATATAATAAAGAATAAGAAACAAAGGAGTTTCAATACAAATATCTGAAGGAGTCTTGGATCTTCTCTCCAAATCAAACTAAAAGCTTCTAAGTATGGAATAGGTTATGAAAAGTAGTGGATGTGGTGGTGGTGGTGGTGGTGTGTTGCCCAATAATTGGCAAAACACTTAAATACTAGGTATAAATTCGTCCAATGGTAATCTTGTAAATATGTGGAACTTATGGGCTTTCAGTCTTACCAACAAGTCGGCCCGTCTCGCGCTTTGTTGTCGATCGATGACAACAGAGTGTTGTCTATCGACACTTTTCGTAAATATTGACTATGACTTCTGATTCTTCAGCAGCTACGAGTTTCTTCATCATAAAGTCTTAAAATTCTCCATAATCTCCACATTGCTCCAAAACATACCTGGACCTGAAAATCGTCTAAAATGGACTCCAAACACATATAATAGTTCCTAAAAACACATATACTTTAGGTAAAAAACGGGTAAAATCCATAGTATATCAGTAGACAACTACGACAGTAGGTTCTTCACTTGAATTGATTCTTTTGAGCTAGGTTGTTATATACATGCGACAGCTGGTATAGAAAGTTAATGAACAAATCATATAAGACTATAAATCTGATTTAAGGTAGTCGTCGATCGATGCGCCGCTTCAACCATCCATCTAAGCTCATTCCGTGTTTCCAAGTGAAAGCCGGAACACTGGACTAAGATAATTATTAGACTCGCAAGCGACAGCTGGATATCTATACACTAGAGTTTGAGTTCTATAATAACACACACACATACACACTTTTAGCTTCTATATATCTACAATCCTGATTACCTGAAACCCTAGATCTAACTATTTTCTCATAGTGTTTACAAACCAATCAATCCATTGCTTACTTGTTTACTGCTTATTAATTACTTGCCAAGCTTAATCGTTATATCTGTAAGTCTATTGTGTGCCCAGGCTCCCTCTAGATTCGATCCCTAAGTACTACAACAAAACCCTCTTATTTGAGAAAGTAATGTTGCTCATAGGATAACTTGAGTGATATCAGTCGATAACTTCCGTCAACTGTCCACTATCTTTATCAAACATTATTCCATGTCCATGACAAGAAGGATGACCAATACCGACCTTTGGACCATATTCCAAGAAAAAGAAGAGTCGCTTCATTCATTCATCGGAAGGTTCAGATCCTTGGTTTCCGATCTTGAGGTAAAGGAAGGATAGGGGATAGCGGCACTCAAAAGCGCTCTATTGCAAGAGTCTCGCTTATGCGATGACCTCCTACTTAATTGACCCGAAATTCCCAAAAACGGTCTTCATCGAGCCTCAAGGCATATAGAAATGGAGGAGGAAAAGAAGGCTTTTTCCGTAAAGTATCTTTCAATATTGAGATTCGCAGACCTAACCCAATAAGATGATCACAAACCAAAGAGACTTTATACCTTGAGCCAGTCTGATCTAAGTGAACAAGTATACTTGACCCACCACTTCCTCACCTAGAGAATTTGTCTCATCTGCTAGCACGCTAACCCGTAACATTCCAAGCATCGAAAATTAACCCTTATGTTTCCTTCTCTACAGAAACAATTGTTCTTCCGCAACTCAATGCATCTTCAACTAAGTTAAATTTTCTTGGGTAGTTGGCTATCTCCATGTCATAGTTTGCCACCATCTCACTCCATCTCTGCCTTGAGTTCAACTCTAGCTGTTTGAAAATGTACTTGAGGCTCTTATGATCCGTGAATACTTAAATCCTTTTCCCAATCATAAACAACCCCAAATCTTTAGAAAGAACACAACCAATTCCATCTCCAAGTCATGGGTCAAATATTTTGTTTTGGTGCTTCCTTAGTTGGCGAGATACATAAGCGATTGCGCGCTCTTCTGGCACCAAAACACAACAAAGTCCCGTATTACACGCATCTGTGAAGACCACATATGCCACTCCAGACTAGGTGGTATGGTCATAGAAACGGCACCTGAAAACGAGAAGCCAACCAGATATACCAATCAGCCAACCGAAGGACTAACCAAGATATTTTTTTCAGTCAAAGCATCTTATCTCACCAACTAGGAAGAATTTTGACATAAACACAATTATCTTGCATTTTAAACTCAACAAGGAGTCGAGCCCAATTGGAATCATATTCAAAGCTACTCGTACCAAGAAGATATGAATTTTACAAACCAGAGGTTATCCAGCCCATCTATATGCGAGTATACGAGTTTAGAAGTTGATTCAAGCCCAATGAAGAAGCGTACTGACACAAAAAAAAATCACGACTTCAAGATGAATCTCTCAGATCTTTCAAAAGCCCAGAATGAGGAAAAATTGCCATGGGAATATCAAGTTATGGCCCATTCCCCGAAACCGACCAAACGAATTCTACACTTGCCTAAATTGGAAGATCCGGGTTTACCATCAAACAAAATCCAATTATGGCTACCAAGAAATTTTTTACAGCTTATAGAGGCAATCTAAAATATCCTAAGAAGAAAAATACCACAGTGGATCAGGCGGATCCTTGAAGAAGCTATCCAACCAAACCGGAGCCTATTATGAAAAGATTTGGCAATCTTTTGGTTTAATCACTTACCAACCAAGCAACTCCGACCAGAGGAATTTCTTTACAAATAAAAAAATCCAGAATACCGATCTAACCATCCATGACGTGTTTCCATTATCTTGCTATGGACCACCAACCACAGGATCAGGAGGATCCACATTTGGCCACACTTGCCTTATTTGGAGTCTCATGCCATTAAACTCCAACATGTCTTTTATTATCACTTCATGGATGAGATCAGCACATCCCAAGCAGTAAAGATGATTCCCAATATGCTTAGTTATCCCTTAAAACCATCCAGGCTCAGGATTATTCAAGCTACCCTCTTCAAGCCAAAATCCCAAATATCTCTCCAACGGCAAGTTTCCGATTTTGTTTTCTTGTTTCCTTTATTTTTCTCTTATGACCATTGGCATTACATACCTCTGAAAATTATTTTATCTCCTCTATGATTTCAGTTGTAATTTACCTTTCAATTAATAAAAGTGTACATATGTGTTTTCAGTCAAAGAGTGTCCTTTGAGTTTTTCTTTAGTTTTTAAAATGTGAGAAGCATTACAAGGCTATAGAGCTCGTGGTTCATAGGTTCTTTGTGTGATTCAGGAGCCTAGAAGATCACAGATTTAAAGAGAGTAAATAAACCTCCACTGATTGAGAGAGTCAATCAACTATCAACACCCTATCCATCATCGATCATCAATCATCTATCCATCAACCATTCCATAATTTAACTCTTTTAGTTTGTGCTCTTGTGTCATGGTTTTTACCTGATTTTACCCATGATATGTATATGGTGTAGAGTTTTTTATATGCAATTGGTATTGTTTTAGAGTCTTTACAGATTCAGGTACTCATTGGATGCAATTGAAACTTTTAGATCATTCTGGAGCATTGAAGAATGCTCAGCCGAGAACTCGAATCAGAACAAATAATCGTTAAGACCATCTATCGACGTCTCACCCTGAACGTCGATCGACGGTCAACACTTCCGCCGAGTTATTTAAGATTTGAAGAAATCATAATTCTACTTAGAAATTCCATTATTTGCAAGGCAAGTTTGTGACCGTGGTGTAGGCTATTTATTAGGTTTATTAGCTGTTTGGCAAGACACACTTGTTTTACAACCTTTTTGATACTTTCACCCTTGACGGACCTTTGGAGAGAGAGATCTTTCCCCTTATCAGACTAAGATCTTGAACTGCCTTGTTTTACTATTATTACTGTTTTCTATGCAATTCATTCATCTATTCATCATGTTTATCACAATCATGTCTTAGTATTCTATTGTTAGATTTAGGGTTCTTCTAGGGTAGTTAATGGCTTGCTGATGTTATGAAATTGTTAGGGTTATTCTAATTGGTTCTTTGTTTAAGTAGATCTTAATGCTAAGTTGAACTTGATCACTTCAACTTTAGATTATAGGATGTTATAGCGCAGAGTTTGGTTATACTCTGAAACATATCTTAAGCCGTTTAAAATTCTAGTAAAAATGAGAGTTGAACTAGAGGGTCAGAGAACACATCAAACACACAAATCACATCTGTTTAGAAGTAGCGTCGATCGATACCACGCAGTGGCTGTCGATCGACACTTCATTAAGAATCACGAGAGTGACTTATCTAAACCCTAGAGTTTGAGTTCAGAACAACGCTTCACTAAAACCATTAACATTTTGATTAGTTTGCATTACCTAGTCTATCTGAGAGTTCCCCTAAGTCTATTCCTTCCTAATAATCTTCACAAACCAAACCAATCTTTAATTCACTATTCATAAATCAATATTTTTATTTAACTTTATTTCAAAGCAATAAATATATTGTGTGATCTTAGAGTCTTTGTGGATTAAATCCTACAGTGAACCTCTTATTTGAGAGAGTAAAAAGTAGTTCACAGGACTAATTTGAAAGTGAATAATAAAAACCACATCAATATCACCGGAATCCGATACTCTTTCCTCTTCCCTTGAAAAACCAATTGTCCTCCTTCTCGAGTAAAGGTTAGGTGGCACTTCTCACAGATAGTCTATGTTAGCTCGGTAATGAACCCACAAGTCCATGCTTTAGAGATGGTTTGCTTCGAGAATGACCAACATGAGTTGATTTTTAATATTTTCACAATTTTTTTGTTGCATAGAACACTTTGATGATTGGGAAGTTTAATGTTTTATCAAAAAATAAACTAAACATATTTGTCTTCTTTTGCTTGCTTACATCCCAAGGAAATTTAATACTAGTAGATAAGATTTCAGAAAACTATATAACCGTTTTGGGTTTATAAAGCAACAATGGGTCATGATACTATGTGACAAAACTTTTTCATGTTCACATTTCTTGGAGCTTAATTTACACTGCATATGAGGTTATATGCTCTTTTCCCTAAGCCCAAACCCATATAACCTCTTTTTAACATCGTCCATAAAACTAAGAGAGGATATATTAGTGTGCATAAAAGTTAAGATTCCAACTTTATCAAATAGACATAAAAGTTGAACCCCAATATAAGTCTACACACACACAGTAAATTATACAGTGGCCGAAGACATGATGCGCAGGGATAGACTTCTATTGCTAGCTAAACCGTCGAAACTTCAGATTTACACGCTAACGGTGTAAACAATGAGTTGAGCTCAGTGTATCTCAAGAAATCAAACCCATGGCTCTCCATAAGCTTCTTCTGTTTGATCTTAAACCTTTGTTGATAAAACCCTTCAAAAGATGGTTCTGTCGAAGTCCGAAGAAAAAAGTAGTAACCAAGGAGGAAATGAAGGGATGTGACAAAGAAGCAGATAGGTTCCATCACATCCCAGCTTAGTTCCCAGAAGGTAAGACGCATAAGACCAATAGTTTGCGCTGCTAGGAATCCAAGACCGCAATATAACTCGGCCTTGACTATGCGTCGTGCCCTTTTGTCAATAAACTTCTTTGTAGTCTCAAGTTGAGCTAACTCTTCTTTTCTCGGATCGTTTGGTTGTGTTGATGTTTGTTTGATCATTGCCGCCATAGACTTGGCTATCTAAAATTATATAGCAAAATAATATAAGAATATAATACTTTCTAAAAATAAAATGTTATAGGTCATGATTACCAAGGATCTTGTTTGAAATATTCTTATTAGAGACCATAATTCAAAAACACACACAAAACACAAATACTTTTGAAAAGTATTGGTTTTTCAAAACAAACTAAAAACTTTGGAAAAAAAATTAAACTGTAACAAAAACATTATTATATTTTGAATTTCTTTAATAATTTTACAAGCTAAAAAATATTGTGTTTCTGCTTGGACATGTTCTGTTATCGGATCTATCAATTTTTTTTTCAGTATATTCAAAGCAAATAGAAGAATGTTGACCAAAAGTATTAATCAAAATGAACGGGAGTGTTTAGAGGATACTAGTTAGATTATTCACCTGATGGGGATGGAGAAAAACGATGTCTCCTAAAACGCAGACGCATCCAGAGTGATCCAAAGACTTGGCCATTTGAGAACCTTGCTCGTCGTTGTTCCCACAGGTCTCACAACAGATCTGAACAAACTCCCAATACGAAACAGAGCTCTTTGGAATCTCTCTGAGTCTTGCTTTCACCTTCTCCATTTGATACATTCTCAACAACTTCTTGGTCTCACTCACTGATAAACCGTTCACAGCCGTTGCTTCCTCCCTTCTAGGAGGACCAACGGACTCGATGCGGAACCCCATGATCGGATCCGTAAGATTCGATGAGGTCATGTAATGACGGAGGATCTTTGTATTCGATGATCGAACGCATTTGTAACCGTCAAGGAGACGCTTGGTGATAGCTCTGCGAAGCGCCATTAAGAGAATTCTTTGGGTGAGAGAATATCGAGTTGATTCTGTGTGAGTTGGGTTTGGGAAATCTTTGGGAAGCATTTATAGTGGCCATTACTGAGGTTAAAATAATAAAGGTCGAGAATCTCAGTTACTTTAGAAAGTGCCAACGAGTTTTAAGAGATATTTGACAATACGTGTCGATTTCACTGCAAAGATTCCTCTTTTTCAAAACGTAAAAGAGATTCCCCTCATAATTGAACATTGATGTGGTTGTTTTTGCTCCTTATTAATTTTGAAACTCAGTATTTCTTAGTTATTAGAAGACAACTAACTTTGTAAAAAGGCAGCAAATTGGTAATAAGGTTTAGTTTATGTTATCACTAGATGTTGTAGGTTAGTAGTTTGAATACATGTGTTGGTGTTGTTGTGATCTTTGTTCTAAATTCGGCCAAATAAACCCTATAGTGAGATAGAAATTCGTCTTTGCAAAAACTAGTTCTAGACTTAGAAAAAAATTGAAACTTAAAATCCAATTCTTTTTAGTTAATAAGAAGTTTAGTTTTTTGTGGAAGTAAATATTTCGTTTAGGTTCCTTTCAAACTTACTTAGTATATAGATTTGGAATTTTCCAACCACCAGTTAAATATATTTCAACACACATTCTCGGTCGCGAATGTTTTTATTAAAGTTCAACAAATTACTCGGTATTATATTATAAATTTTTAATTAAAAACTGAATGTTAATAAATGAATTGAGCCAATATTATATATGCAAACGTAGATTGATTTTTATCAAGGTTCCAAAATGATTTTTATCCTTGATGTGTTGTATACTTATATTTTTAGTTGGTTACAGTGCCAAAATTCCAATATACTTCTACTTATTTTGTTTGGATCAAAATTATTTGAGCTCGACAAAATTTGAAAGCAATATAAGCCTAATTTCCATTTTAAATAAAAAAAATATTCTAAAATTTGATATTATATAAACACTAGTTTTAATAACATTTTATATTTTATTTACTTTAAAATAATTATAAAATTAAACAATTAATTTAATTTATTTACACGGGTTATAAAAAATTTATAGGTCTGCCACTGTCTGCACGTCCAATTGTCCATCAACATTAGTTATAAATCCAACCTTCTAAAGTAGAGAAAATTGCCAAAAATGACTCAAAAGTTAATTTGAAATGCAAAAGTAAACTCAAACTTAAATTAAATGCAAAAGTAACCTAAAATGCTACTGAAATTACAACTAACCCTTTGTGAACAAGAAAAGATCGAAAGTCTTCTGTCTAATTGTTAACGTATGTTTAAAGAGATATAAATTAAGATATAACAAAAGTTAATTGTTTTCAACATAGATGAGTGAAAGTAGCGAATCATGATATTCTTTGGTTTAGGTTTTGCCAACATATGTTGTAGTATTGTATGTGTTCTTAGGGTTAGATTTTGGAAAGCATAAATGTTTTTTTGAAAATTTTAAAATTGACCTAAGCGTATTTATTTCTGTATATAGTAAACACTATTTAAGTATAATTTGATTTTATAACGTGGTTAGTTAGTTAATTTAGTTAATGTAGTTTAGGGGTTAAATTTAGGATCTCGGCCGACTTACTAGTAAGTCACCTGGTGAATATATATACGGTAGACGACTTACTAATAAGTCGTCTGATGCACGTTTAAACCGGACCGAACCTTTAATTTTACCATTTTACCAATGTACTTTTAAACCTAACCGGATTACTTATCGGGTATATATAACAATTTATTTTTTTACTTTTTCGCGAAATTCAGAAACCCTAACGCCATTTCTCTCAAAGAGGCGATTTCGAAGGCAATTTCTGTCGATTCTCTCTAATCTCATTCTCACCACCGTTCTCACCGCCCTTATCAATGTCGTTCTCACCACCGTTCTCACCGCCTCTTCCTCTATTTCAGATCCGAGAGGAAACCCTAGCGCCGTTTGTCTGTAAACCCTAGCGGCCTTTCTGTTAGAGGCATGTCTGTAAACCCTAGAGAGGTAAGTTAAAACGTTGTCTCTTAAGTCCACCTTTCTCGCCACCGTTCTCACCTTGTTTCTTTTTTGTTGTCTATTTTGGCAGATTTTATAACCGTTGTGTCGAAGGCGACTATGGCTTCTCCAAATTTTCAGGTCTGCTTTAAAAATGTTCTACTGGAAGTCTTGGAAGACTTATAATTAAGTCGTCTAGAAAGTCTTCTAGACGACTTAATTACAAGTCTTCCTAACTTATAATTAAAATGTTATACTTGATGGTTGTGTGTTTGAGATGGTTGTCTTTCATTGTTTTGCAGACAAAAAAATGGATAGTCCAAAACTCCCTCGTAGGTTACATACATTAGGGGAAGAGCCCCTCGCAATGAAAGCTATTTTGTATCATACGAATTGTTCGAAGTTGCATACTGCTTTAAAGAAAGCTCTTCATGGTGACGAATATGAAGAGCTAAATGAGTCAAAGTTGGGAGTTTTCATCAAGTTTAAAGAGCTGGGATTTGCTTGGGCTTCAAGGTTGGTTCACTACATTCTCGGTTTAAAGCTGGACATAAAGAAGAAGTATAAGCTGTGGAGTCTCGTTGGTTGAGAACCTGTGAGGTTTTCACTGTTAGAGTTTGAAAACCTCACTGGTCTAAACTGCGAGTACATCGAGGATCTTGAGAGACTGAAGTGTGTTTTTACAAAGGAGATGGCTTTTTTCTGGGGGATGTTAGGCGTTCATGTCGAAGCGTGGTCTCGGCAGGATCGCAAGCGGCTCGGGTACCTTGCCATCTTCATTGGATACATTGAAGGGAGAAAGTATTCAACCGCCACAAGGGTTAGTCTGGCAAGGCTAATGATGGATTTAGAACGGTTTGAGAATTATCCATGGGGGAGAGTCGCGTTTAAAGTGTTGATGGACTCTGTGAAGGGCAAAGATATTTCGGGTTGTTACACTGTTGATGGGTTTATACAAGCTCTCTAAGTCTGGGTGTACACAGCTTTGCCGGAATTGGGTGCTAGTTATGGTAATCTCATACCAAACAGACCGTCTCCACCGACACTGGCTTACATGGATGGCAAAGGACGCATATCTTTTAAAGATGCTATCTGCAGACAGGTATTTACTTCGATCCTTTACTACCATAATTAAGTCGTCTGGAAAGTCGTCTGGAAATTCTTCCTACTGGAAGACTTACCAGCAGACTTAATTACAAGTTCATATCTAAGTTCATATCTTATATTTACCGCAGACTACGGTGATGAACTTTGTTGAGAAGGACTATTGTGAAATGTTTCCAAAATGGGACTTTGATGCTGAGGATCTTGCCGCGGAGAACATAATTAAAGTTATGTTTAATCAGAGACCGTGGAAGTGGATCATGGAATGCTGGGAAGTCACCGGTACTTGGGTCAATACAAAGCTGGCAGTTGTGAGTCCATTGAAGAAAGTGATAGTTTTGGTGAAGGAAGAGAGTCCAAGACCTCTGAAGAAAGCTCGTAAAGAGGCTAAAAAAGGGGGCTAGTGAAGGGGCACCTGTAGAGGAGAGTGCAGGGAAGTTTGCAGAGGCTACTGAAGAGGTTCGCACAGAGGCTCGTTCAGAGGTGACTACGACTGTGCTTGGGATGACCAAAGAGGACCTTGAAAGAAATTTCAAGGACATATTTGATGCCATGAGGGAAGGGTTTGGGACGTGTCTTAAGGAGATCAAGCATCTGTCGGAAAGGATGAAATCAGTGGAGAAGAAGGTTGGTATCACCAAACAAGGGAAAAAGACATCCTCTCAACACACTACCTCTCAACCTAAAGGGACATCCTCGCACGAACCCAAGGTTAGTAAAGAAGCCTCTCCCGGAGTTAGTGAAAGTGTCAATGGAGAGAAGGATAAAACACCTCGATGAAAGTGTTAAATCTGAAGATGAGTCCGCATCTAAGAGCCTTGTTCTATTGGCCAAAACAAGTTCCACTCCAGCAGAGAAACAGCAGCAGGATGCTAGATATGAGGAAAAGAGGGAACCTGCTTTGGCACTTGTCCGTGTAAAGACTGAGCGAACAAGGAAACTTGCTGCCTCACAACAATCTCCTTATACTACAAACAGCATGGCCAAATTGATCATTCCAAACAAGAGAAGCTTTCTAGAGGCTATAATCCCTTTGCACCAATTGACAAGAAAAATTTGAAGGAGCTCACCGATTGGTTGAAAACTGATCCGTAAGTGATTTCTTTTCGCATAATAGCTTGCTTTAGTCTACAAAAACTGATTGCTTTTCAACATTTTGTGTTTGCAGTCATTATAAAACACCTCTCGACAAGAAACCACGTACAAGTCCAACTTGGTGGTATCACGTCCTCCGGACCTCCGTAGCTTGGCTGGAGGATTGTGTAAGTCGTCTGACAAAACTAATTACTAGATGACTTACTGATATCTTCATAGACGACTTCGTAGACTACTTACCAGACGACTTATGGTAAGTCGTCTGATATCTTCTGACTTGTATTATTTTATCTTATGACTTGTATTATTTTATATGCAGCATATGGATGCTTGGATTAATGTTTTGAGGAAGAGCTACCAGGAGACACTACAAAATTTCAAGAGCAAGAGAATGTGCTTCCTTGATTATCTCTTCTCTCAACAATGGAGATTCAACTACAAGGATTTTACGGACACGCAGTCGATGCCTACAGCTTAGGAAGAAGACTCCCTGGTGAGGCGTGGAATTAATATTCAGGCGCTTTACCATCATTTTGTCGGACGGACAAGATTTGGGGGACGAATATTGATGATATCTATGCGCCAGTGAACCAGAACGACACTCATTGGATTGCTATGTGGATATCGATCCCTAAGAGACACATTGTCGTCTGGGACAACATTCGTTCATGTATCTCCCCTGTAGAACTAGATGTGATAATGGAGCATTTTCTCCACATGCTCCCTTATATGCTTTTTGAGTGTGCTACCATTGAACAACGTGACCAGTTAACACTAGAGCCATTCACATATGAGAGACCAACCGATATCCCTCAGGCCAGAGCTGGTGATTGTGACGTGTACACTCTGAGGTACATTGAATGTCATGCTCTTGGGATGCCATTTAACCAAAAAGTCTTAGCTAAGTCCAACACGAAGTCTATGAGGGACAAGATGGCGGTGAATATATTTAAAGAGCTTCCTGACTAGCATGAGAAAGAAAACAAGGACCTTGCTGTAAACATTGGAACATATGATGTATGATAGATTAGGATTTGTGTGTAATTGAACTTGATTTGTACTTTTAATTTATGATGGATTAGGATTTGTATTCTTAATGTAGTTAGACGACTTAACGTTATATTGGACAACCTAACAGAATATTGGACGACCTAACCGAATATTGGACGGCCTAACAGAATACATAGACTAAACACAAATTCTTAATACATAGATAATTAGACGACTTAACAGAATAATGGACGACCTAACAGAATACATAGACTAAACATAAATTCTTAATACATAGACAAACTTTAAGGTCTTCTGGATGACTTACTTTAAGGTCTTATGGAACTAAACACTAGACGACTAACTTTAAGGTCTTCTGGACGACTTACTTGAAGGTCTTCTGGAGGACTAAAATCTGGATGACTTACTTGACGGTCTTGTGGAAGAATAAACACTAGACGACTAACTTTAAGGTCTCTGGACGACTTACTTGAAGGTCTTTTGGAGGAATATACTCTGGACGACTTACTTGAAGTTCTTCTGGATGACCTTCAAGTTAGTCGTCTAGTGTTTCCTTACATTGTGGTTCCGTATGACCAGTTTCCTTGCACTTTGAGTATCTATAAACCCTGTGTTGTTTCCTGGGTTTGCGTCCTCTCATCCTGGATAGCTCCAACCAAGATTGCCATCTTGATTTCTTCTGTCTTCACGGACCACGTTTTACCTCCGGAGGAAAGCATGTGCGTTCCTCAACTTGTTGTCCAACACAAGGATATATATTCTTCGAGTATCCTGCAAACAAATAATCCTTTGAGTAACTGGTGTGGAGATATGCAAACCAGCATGTGTTGCAGCAGCTATAGCATGAGAGCAAGGTATTTTCTCCACTGCATAAATACCACAATCTTTCCATGTTCCAAATCAACCACACAGTCTATTTTGCCACCTTTCACAAAGAATCGCCATCCATCAATTGGTTGGACCCTCATCGTATCCGTTATCTCCGATCGAACAACAAGCAAGTATTCAACACCAAGAATATGGTGACTTGAGAGACTCAAAGCATCATCTCTCCTTTTCCAAAACCACTTTCCTAGCTTCTCCCTTATGTACTCCAATAGGAACTGAATCGGAAATTCTCTAGCTCGCTTCAGTGCGGAATTAATAGATTCTGCGATGTTGCTTATTTTTATGTTGTACTTGTCCCCCTGACAATAAACCCTTGACCATAGGCTGACATCGGCATTCTCCAAATATGTTGCAAGATCCGGGTTTGCACTCCGTATCTCAGCCATGCACCCGTCAAAATCTGAAACCGTATGGGCATAAGCAGCACCTTTCACCAAGTACAAGAGATGTTTCCCTTTATACTTTTTGACAATGTTATCTTGAAGATGATAATAACATATTCCTCGGTTGCCCAGGGAAACACCTTATCACATGCACTTTTAACGGCTGCATGCCGGTAGGAGAGTATCAACAGAGACTGCTCATCAGATACGCAACTAGCCAATTCTGTGAAAAATTATTCCCAAGAAGGGTCATCTTCAACATCTACGATCCCAAAAACCAATGGAAATATCTGAAAATTCTCATCTTGTGCGGCTGCAACTAACATAGTACCTTCATACTTCCCACTTAGGTGAGTCTCATCCACCACAATGACCCTTCTTTGATACGTAAAACCTCTGATAGAAGCTCCAAAAGAGAGAAATAGATACTTAAATCTATTGATAGAATCAAGTTCTATAGTCGTGATAGAACCGAGATTTGCTAAGGAGATTTGCTCGAGATATGATGGCAGACGCGAATACCCATTTTTTACTGATCCTCTCACCAATGTTTGTGCATATAACAGTGCTCTGTATGAAGTGGTTTAATCAAGCGTCATGCAAAACATGTTCTTCATTGCATCAATGATATGTTGCGGATTCAACCCATCAATGATTCTAACACGATCAATGAAAAGCCTACCAACATACTTCGGAGTACAGTATCTCCGTTGAGCGATTCGGTCTCCCACTGAGCATGTATGTGTTTCCACATACTTTGTTACCCAAAACGTGTTTGTTCCATGTTTCACACTTGCTCTGATCTTCCATCCACAACCACTAACCCGACATGTTGTCACAAGGAGAGTTTTCGTTGACTTGTATATTCTGAAGGAGAACTTACGCCTAAATGCTGTCAACCATAGCTTTGAAAGCAGTGCATCCCTGCTAACAAAACTCTGGTTGACGTAGATACTGTTACCATTCGATCTTTCTCCTTCAATAGCATATGTCTTTTTGAATTCTTCAAAACACATATCATCATCTTCTTCCAAAGCCTCATCTTTAACCTTTCCATAATCACTGTAATCCTCACTATTCTCGTCCGCTTCAGTAACAATAGAGATATCAACATCCTTCTCCCCATCATCCTTCTCCCCATCATACTCCTCCCCATCATCCTCCTCCCCATCATGATTTTCATCTTCAACCAAATCATCATCATCCTCGAAACATTCATCAGCTTCATCATCTTCATCGTCTTCGTCCCTTTCCTCTGAAACCGTTTCCACCTTGCTACGGCTTGATACACAAGGCCGTACTCTATGCGTTTTGGTTATCTCGAGCAAGTTTCGAACTTGTCTATCACTTGTAACATGAATAGGAGGGGTGTCTGGATCCTGCATCATTTCAGCTGGTAACAAGTGGGTTATCTCCACAGATTATGTGCTCATGTCCAGGTTATAATCTTCTTGAACCATTGCAACAAGTTCAGCATGTGTCGAACCTTCATTCAACAAAAATAGTCTCACTCCTTTGAAATAATCAACCACAAAATCCCAATAACAATCTTTCAAAAACCATTCTCCATACACTGCATGTAACTTACGCAACATCTGCAAAAATTCAAAATAAAACACATTAGTAAACATAGAGAAAATGAAAGTTTAATAAACATTGACGCAAACGACTGACGGTTAAGTCGTCTGGAAGACATAGAAGACTTACATGTAAGTCATACAAACATGTCAGTTTTGCAATTGACTTTAAAATGAGACGACTTACTTATAAGTCGTCTAGATTTGTTTGTTAAGAAAAAAATTCTAGACGACTTACCAGTAAGTCATCCAGGATAAACAGGTTACTTTTGCATTTGACCGAGTTGTGTCAGATATTTGACTTTTTCTGGACGACTTACCAGTAAGTCGTCTCTGGGAAATCAAAAATTTCAATATTTTGTTAAGGCTAGATGACTTATATGTACGTCGTCTTAGGTTATTTTGCAATTCGAAAATAAAATTTAAATATATAACTTTTTCCAGACGACTTAGTTTAAAGTCGTCTAGGTAGAGGACTTACTTGAAAGTCGTCCGAGATAAGCAAGGTTTGACCAAAATTTTGGAAAAAAATCTGGACGACTTCGCTTATCCTGGACGACTTTCAAGTAGGTCGTCTTACCGAACAACTTCCAAGTAAGTCGTCTGAGAAAAGTTAAATATTTAAGTTTTATTTTCCAATTGCAAAAGTAACATGAGAAGACTTACAGGTAAGTCGTCTAGCTTTAATAAAATATTTGAATTTTTGTTTTTCTAGAGACGACTTACTAGCCCGTCTAGTCAAAGTCAAATATCTGACACAATTCGTTCAAATGCAAAACTAGCCCGTTTATCCTAGTCGTCTAGAATATTCTCTAGATTTTTTTTAACAAACAAAGCTGGAAGACTTACAGTAAGTCGTCTGTTTGCTTAGAAGACTTACCCGTAAGTCTTCTACAGCCAGACGACTTACGGGTAAGTCTTCGACGCGAACAAATATGAAAAAAATCAATTTCATACCTTTAACTAGTGAGATGACTTCCTAAGCAGACATAGTCTTCTCCAACCACCCAGAACCTCAAACGAAAGTAACCCACGAAGAATAGTATACTTGAATGGCTCTACCAAACATAAAAAATTTAGAATCAAAAGCTTGAGTTTTTTGGATGAATATGGAGACAAAGTTAAAGAGATGTTGTTTTTAGTTCATAACAATTAAGAAAGAGATAGTGTCAATCAATTTTAGGTGCATTAAGAGCTTCAAATTGGTTGTTCATGGTGGTTGGGGTATTGATGACATTGAAAATCTTGTAAATACTTGAAAATGATGAGGTTGAAAGAGTAAAAGAGCCATTTAGAAAAAACAAAAAAAATTAATGACATTTTCGTAAATAATGTAAACATGTAGGGTGAATAAGACAAAAGAAAAAAACAAAAAAAATGAGAATTAATTTTGTGTTTGACTTTAAATTTTGAGTCAAATTTACAATTAGCCCTCTAAAGTATGCCCAAAGTTACCATTACAATCATGGTTGCATGTATGCGGTATGCCATAATCTAAATTAAAATATTCGATTGGTAAGAACAAAAGTTCAAATGATGCTTGAATCACTAACTGCCGAATAGTCGACTCGGATCTCATGTATAAAATAATGACTTTGGCACATGAGAAACTTTTCTAACTGGAAAATAATAATAAAGTTTTAATACGAAATTTTAATTCTATATTGAGCTTGAAATAAATCAGTTTGAATAAACAGACTTTTAAACTCAACTCGTAAAAAGACTAGCAATAAATACTTAGTTTATAACATTAAACTGATACTGTATATCTTTTTTTCTTACTTCAAAAAGAATACTGAAAATCAGTATACAACACTGTCAGAAGGAACTTATAAAAGTATTAACAGAAATAAATGACATGCATTTAATGATCCATTTCACTCCACATCTTTCATCGGAGATGATTTCTTAAAGGAAGTTCCCACATTGGTAACAAAGGCTCAAAATACTAGATTAATGTCCAGAGCTTGATAAGAAGAAGTGAGAGATGCATTTTTATGATGCATCGAGAAAACACTCTTGGATTAGATGAAATGACAGCTCTATTTTATCAGTAGTTGTTGTCGATAATTAAGAAGGATGTCGTAAATATGGTTAATAATTTTCTTACCTTTTTAATGGAAGACTAAATTTGACAAATATTTGTATTATTCCTAAAACGGTTGGACCTAATAAGATGACATTAATTGAAACCAATCAGTCTATGCAATGTCGGTTATAAAATTATATTGAAAGTGTTATGTCAATGGCTGAAAGGATTACTACCTACTCTAGTCTCAGAGACCCAGTCGACATTTGTTTTGGGAAGACATATCGCAAATAATATTCTTATTGCTTAGGAAATGTTTCATGCACTAATGACCAATAAGCCCTGTTATGATAATTTGTGGCCATTAAAACGGATATAAGTAAGACCTATGATAAAATTTAGTGACCCTTTGTGCAGTGTCTCCTCTTGAAGATGGGATTCTCCAAGACTGAGTTGCCTTAATGATGCAATGTATATAATCGGTTAGTTATAAGGTGTTATTAAATGGGCAAACGAAAGGGTATATTGTACCAGAGCGAGGTCTGAGGCAAGGAGATTCCTTGTCTCCATACTTATTTATATTATGTACAAAAGCTCTTATCGCGAATATACAGAGGAGAATAGAGAAAAATGTTAACATCACTAAAAATAGGACGAGGAAGTCCTGCGATTGCTTATCTACTTTTTACGGATGATAGTTTGTTCTTCTATAAGATTTTGGAATACCGATCCCTTGGATCATCCCAAATCTTATTCATCATCTTATGGGTGGAGAAGTATTTGTGCAGCTAGATCTCTGGTTAAAAAATAACTAATCAACAGAGTGGAAACACGACAGTCCATTTCAGTATGGAATAACCCTTGGATCTCTGCTCCTTGCTCGAGTTCAGCATTACCGAAAAATCAACATCAGTTTCCTTATAATTCTTTAACGGTGGAACACCTTATTAACCCGGTCGATCGCTCTTGAAATGTAGATTCTCTTAATTCATATATACATCCCAAACATGTGAAGATCATCAAGGGCTTGGGGATTAGTAGGATTAATAGACCCAATACATATGGTTGGATGTTTACAGATTCTAGCAAATATTCGGTTGAATCAGGATAAAAATGGAATACCTATATCTGGACAGGGGTCCTAGGACGATTTTTTATGGACCATATACCAAATCACTGTTGGTTTTATCATTGTCTGGCAAGTGGTATCAGGTACTCTACCAGTGTCAAAGAACCTAAGGACACGAGGTATGGAGTGTGATTTACGATGCAGTATCTGTGGAGAAGAAGAAGAGACCATTAACCATATTTTTTCGAATGGCCACCAGAACTACAAACTTGGGCTCTTTCACGGATCCCCTGTTCCCCGGGAATTTTTCATCTTCTTCGGTTTTTACTAAGATGGATTACCTGTTTTGGAGAATTCTGAAGGACAATGATTTTATTTACTTCCCCTGGATTATGTGGTACCATACCGAGGAAAAAAATGATAAGATTTATAAGAATAAGAATGGAAATCCACAAAAACAAATCTGCGTATAGCAAAGATAGAAGGGCTGTTGTGGGCCGAGGCGTAGCGTTCGGGTAAAGACCACATCGAGATGAAACATATGGCTTGGACTGGCAATCTTTGGGCATACCGGAATCTGTTATGTAGATAGTGCAGGGAGGGAGCAAGATCAGTTCACGAGACATGGCTGGTTCTGTAAATCTTCAAGACCAAAGAGCACGATGATGAGAGCGATGAATCTCAGGCGAAGCTTATCACTTTTAAATGCGGAATGTTAAATTCTGATTTGGGCTATGAAACGTATAAAAACCCTTTAGTTTTCAAATGTAGTTTTTGCAACGAATTGTCAAGACGGTGTCATCACCTGAAGAATAGCCAGCATTTTCTACACATGAAAGAATTTTAATGTAGTAAGACTTTCGTTTTCACCTTTACTATCATGCATATTTCAAGAGCACAAAACACTTTGGCGGACAAGTTTGCGTGCAGTGTGAAGAGTTCTCCTTTACCTATGTGTTATGTTGATTTTTCATCTCCAGTTTGGTTTCAGACTAGAAGGATCTTCTTCTTAGATTCTTTATTCTTGTAAAACAAATATTAAGTAAACATAAATAATATATCATGGAATATGCTTCCAAATTTATTCTATTTTTACTGACGTTCAGAAATATGTCTGCTAAGGAAAACAACCTTTCCCACGGTGAAACATCAATCGACTAGATCACGTAATCCCCCACATACGAATCTTAGAGCATTTAGAATAAAAATGGAAGTGGGAGCGAACGAGGATAACATATATTCAGTATGCTAACCATATCTAATATTATTTGGGGAATAAAATATTGAACGATATGTATTGTCCGCAATTAAAGAGTCCTTAGTTTACAATAAATGTGTGGTTGGAACACAATTGTCACCAACTTTTAAAAATAGCCTTGATTGACATATTAATAAATATATATATATATATATATATATATAGTAACAATACCAAATAACCTTAATTTATATATTTAAATCAGAATATGACATCATATAGTAACAATACCAAATAACCTTAATTTATATATTTAAATCAGAATATGACATCATATAGTAACAATACCAAATAACCTTAATTTATATATTTAAATCAGAATATGACATTATATAGTAACAATACCAAATAACCTTAAATTATATATTTAAATCAGAATATGACATTATATAGTAACAATACCAAATAACCTTAATTTATATATTTAAATCAGAATATGACATTTTCGTATATACGATAGTTTATTTACTGTACACATATTTTTAGTAGCGAATATATATATTTTTTGTTTTTGCATAAATAATTATTTTGGGTGTAATCTTGTAAACGTCATTTTATTTGATTTGATAATTCAATATTTTACATAAAATGGTAGGCGAATGTATTTGAAAAAACATTTTGATAAGATCCATTACTTATTTTCAAACTATCCACATTTTACCAACTTTCTCTATTTAATTGGTTATTTCCAAATAATGAATTGCAATTAGGCCTAATTGCAATCTATGACCAATAAAAAACTATAATTAACTACATAAAGCTAAATATTAGAATATAGTGATATATTTTTAAGTTTTTGAGCGAAAATATCTATTTATTAATTTGGAAAAATGGTTTTGTAAAGCAACCACAATGTCCCTCATCTACTTTCACTCTTTTCTTTGTGTTTTATATTTCTTTAATAAATCTTCACCCCATTTGAAATTATTGCATTACATTTCCTCTAACATAGCATTTTTAAACAAGTTATCACGTTCGATAAGTCTTGTGAGTTATAATCATATTTTCCTTTGTCATACCATCATGTTTTGTCATGAATTACCTTCCATTGATACTATCCGATAAACGCATTCATTTTCTTGTTCTTTGACATTATCATGTTTTATGAAGTAACTCTATATGTCATTTAAAATAATATGAAAGTGGATATTAAGAACAACACGAGTATGAATGTGAATGTCTCGAACATATTAAGAACAACACGATTTCACAATTGCACCAAAATTTTGTATTTAGTACCAAATCGCTCTCTTTCCGACACGTCAGCACGAAAATTTTTAAAACGCTCTCGTGATGACACATCAGCTTTTTCTAAAAATTATAGTGTAAACGCATTTATTGCAGTGATTCTCCTTTAATATATAAGAGATTCCAACACTCTTTCTTAAGCTTGACCATATGAGATCCTTAGAAAAAAACTTAGAACTGAGAGTATTTGCATCTTTAAAAACCTCAACATGGTAGCCCTCTTGGGATAAAACCACACTTAGGGAAAAAGAATGCAAGCATCTCAGCCTGGGATGGGCCAGTGAATTTATGAGACTTATGATCATGTTGAGAAACTCCTAAACTATGGATCATGGCCTTTCTTTAATGGAAAGTTAGGCGCCAATTCTTGTCCTTGCTTCACACTCAAAACTACCTATAGCTCTCCATGTGACTGGTTCTTTGTCTCCCCCTTTCTTCTAACCTCTTACCATCCTCAAAGGGTTTGATCCACGACAAGAATCTCCTCATGAGATCCTCTTACCTGATTCAAATAATGCACAAACACATGCACCAATTCTCAAGGGGAAAATCTATTTAAACCAAAATAAGGAACTTATATACTTCCTTGCATATCTGTGGAATGTTGGTGAGGAGTGTCTGCTTTCTTGTCTTGTGCACTTCAATCACTCACTCCATTCGCTTTCACAAACAGCCACTGCATTGTCTTCTTGAGTCTCCAACTTGGTGGGGGATTTTGCAACCTTCTGATCAGTCTCTTTAGCACCTCTTCTTGGAGCACATTAGATGGACACCTTTATTGTTGCTTACCCAGGAATATCCGATGCTGGTTGGAGTCTTCTTGGATCCTTGCAATGGCTTGAATACTGGACATTGGTTTCTCAGTTAACACCTTCCTCAAGCTTGACGTGAGAATGAGAGTATATGATCAAGCTTGGAAGATGAGAGACAATGATGATTACTAATGCCTTGAGACTGGGACCCTCTTGGCTTGAATTGTGACATTTTCTCTTGAGTGTAATTCCTATCCACCCTCTTGGCATCATGTAAATCACTTCCGATCAATCTCTCCACTGCTGTATTCATCCTCTCAACCATCTGAATAGTTAATGGACATAATCAGTATGCAAAGTGTTGATGGACAGTGGGAAATCTCCATGGTCATTCCTACATCATGTGTCTGAACAACATGGGCAATCTGTCAAGCACACACTAAACACATGCATCAGTAGACAACAAGAGATCATAACATGAGTTTTCACCAAGTCTGATCTCCAAAACACCTTAAAACAACAACATTAGATCTAACTTCATAATTTTATCCTAGCACCATCTCTATGAATCCTAAACAACATGACTAAGTATTCAGGAAAATAAACATACCACAACCTCAGGACATAGTCTAGACAACACTAAGAATCTTAACAACATCTCAAGGTAGACAATTTCTAGACAAGGAAAACATGACTAAGCATTCAGGAAAATAAACATACCACAACCTCAGGACATAGTCTAGACAACACTAAGAATCTTAACAACATCTTAAGGTAGACAATTTCTAGACAAGGAAAACATGACAACATGATGCTTTGAATAAATTTTTCATGAGCCGAAACTAGACAAGAACATCAAGCTAGTTTCTAAACATCCTAAGAAAAATTAACACACAAGAGCTGACACACAATTCTTTCATTAGAGAAGGAGGATCAGCTTACTATAAAAACACTTGAGTTAGTTTCTTGAACCTTCAGCCCATGAGGGCTTATTGGAACTCCATTGGTTTTAGGTGTGGATTGAATATCCAACACATATCCTTGGTGAGTCCTTCCTTACATTGTGAACCTTCCTGGATTATCTTCTCCTCCAGCTTGAAGTGAGATTTGTTGGACAGAGAAAGAGCTTCTAGTCACGATTCATTTCCATGAGCAAAAACTTTGCAGATTTGCCATGAAGCTTAATTTGAGACATGGCTCCAAACACCTTTGCCTCTAAGAGTTATTTTCTTCATTCTAATCCGCCTTAACCTCTTCATAGTCCCTGGACACACCATATTTGTTGATTTATCCTTCTTGAAGAGCTATGATGATATGATCCTAGGTGTGAGGATCATGTCCTTCAATTCTCTCCAATGATTGTGATGATAAACCAAGTAGTGGATTAAGTTGATACTTCTAATAGATGCGGAATTGGCTCTCAGACTATCAGGGTTTTTCTTGCAATATAAAACAAATACAAAATACACTAGACAAGCTTTGATCAAACAAGATTCAAAGAAAGTTTTTTTAATAGAAAAGAGTTTGATGATCTTATTGAGGTTTTCGATCAAAATGTATAGAGAAGAAGACCGTACATGCATAGCTTTTGGAAACACACATAACAATTAAAACTAAGGCTCCCTTGATAACATAAACAAAGAATAAGTTCAAATTTGAAAGATAGGCTCCTCTCCTTTTTCTTGGACGAAAATTAGGATAAAAATGGGCTTAGTATCACCAAGAGGCTTTGTATAAGTGTTGTGTCCAAACTTCATTAAAAACCTTGTTTTGAAAACCCAATGGGACAAAACCAAAAAAATGAAAATAGTGCAAGTCACAACACCTCTCTTGATGAATGATCTAGGCGGCTAAAATCACAACCAATGTGGTTGGATAAGCACACTCTAGAATAACCTAGATAGTGTGTAAACGTTGATGAAGAGTTTGCTGGAATTTTGCTTGTTTGGACCTAGTCATTGGACCAAGTGGTACGCTTAGGTCCTTCTAATTTGTTTCCTCAGGTTCAAGCTTCTCCATGGTTCCATCTTCAACTTCCTTAAGCTCTGGTTTAAGCTGCTCCCTCTCCTCAGCATCATTAGTTTCTTTGCTTGTCAAGATCACATCATCCTCTCCCACTTGAGAATGATTTAACCTCAAATATGTTTTTTCTGCTCATTAAGGAACTAAGTCACTAACATTGAAGCTTGAACTCACATTATACTTACCTTGGAGATCCAGTTGGTAGGCGTTGTTGTTGAGCTTTTTGATGATTTTGAAAGGACCATCTATTATGGGCATGAGTTTGGATTTTCTTTCATTAGGAAATCTCTCCTTTCTCAAGTGCATATAAACTAAATGTCCTTCTTCAAAGACCATCTCCTTTCTTCCTTTGTTAGCCTGTTTAGCATAGAATTTGGTGTTGTTTTCTATATTGATCCAGGCCTTCTCAAGTATCTTCTTAACAAGTTCAGCTTTCTTTTGTTCATCCAAACTAACTCTTTCACTCAAAGGTAAAGGCATTAGATCCAAAGGTGATAAATGATTGAAACTGTAAACAATCTCAAATGGAGAAAACTTAGATGTAGAATGCTTAGCATGATTATCAGAAACTTCTACATGTGGCAAGCATTCTTCCAAGTTTTAATGTGTTTTTAATCAATGCACGCAACAAGGTAGACAATGTTCTATTGACAACTTTAATTTGTCCATCAGTTTGTGGATGGCAAGTAGTAGAGAAACAAAGTTTAGTTCCTAGCTTAGACCATAATGTTTTTCAAAAGAAGCTAAGAAACTTGGTATCTCTATCAGAAACAATCGTCCTAAACATGCCATAAAGTCTAACTATTTCCTCAAAGTACTAACTAGCAATGTTCACAGCATCATCATTCTTGTGACATGGGATAAAGTGAGTCATTTTAGAAAACCTATCAACAACCACAAACACATAATCTTTTCCAGTTTTAGTTCTAGGTAATACAACAAAAAAATCCATTGAAATTTCATGCAATGGTTGCAAAGGAATGTGTAAAGGAGTATACAGACCGTGGTTTTGGACTTTGGACTAAGCTTTGTTGCAAGATGTACACCTTTCACAAGCTTTCTCTACATCTCTCTTCATGTGTGGCCAAAAGAAGTGATCTTGCATTACATTTAGTGTTTTCGCCATGCCAAAATGTCCAATAATTCCACCTTCGTGAGCTTCTTTGACAAACAAATCTCTTAAAGAGGAGTTAGGCACACATAATCTATTTTCAAAAAAGAGAAAACCATCATTCTTGAAGTATTTACGACAACCAAAATTCTCACAAGAAGCATATATGTCTTTAAAATCAGAATCAGTGGCATATAAAGTCTTGATATGCTCAAGTCCAAGCAAGTTTGTTTCAAGAGTAGTTAAGAGAACATACCTTCGAGATAGGGCATCATCAACTATATTTTCCTTACCTTTCTTGTATTTGATCAAATAGGGAAAGGTTTCAATGAATTTTATCCACCTAGCATGTCTCTTTAGTTTATGCTGTCCTTTTTAGATGCTAGAGAGACTCATGAGCAGTGTGAATGACGAACTCTTTATGTCATAGATGTTGTTGCTATTTTTGGAAGGCCCTCACAAGTGCATAGAGTTCTTTGTCATAAGTTGGGTAATTCAGAGGAGCTCTTCCAAGCTTCTCACTAAAGAAAGCTATAGGTTTCTTCTCCTGCATAAGCACAAACCTACACCAACACTAGATGCATCACATTGTATTTCAAAAGTTTTAGAAAAATCTGGAAGAGATAGAATTGGCGAGTTGGTAAGTTTCTCATTTAAAGCTTGGAATACTTCTTCCTCGGCTTGTTCCCACTTGAACCCAACGTTTTTCTTGATTACTTCAGTTAGTGGTGCAGCCAAAGTACTAAAATCCTTGAAAATCTCCTGTAGAAACCAGCTAGACCATGAAAGCTTATTACTGAACCAATTGTATTTGGACTTGGTCATTCTTTGATAGCTTTGATCTTTTCTTCATCAACTGGATCCCATCTGACTCACAACAAAACCTAAAAAGACAAGGCTATATATTCCAAATGTTCATTTCTTTTATTTAGCAAACAAGGATTCCTTTCTAAGCACCTCTATAACCTTTCTAAGATGCTCAATATGGTCATCCAAGTTCTTAATGTCGATCATAATGTCATTAAAGTAAACCAAAACAAAATGACCTATAATTGACCTAAAACATGGTTGATTAGTCCATGAAAGTACCAGGTGAATTATTTAGCCTAAATGGCATCAGTAACCATTCACATAGTCCATGTTTCTTTTTAAATGTTGTTTTCCATTCATCACCCTCTTTCATTTTAATCTGGTGATATTCACTTTCCAAATCAACCATAGAAAAGATACTAGAACCTAGCAACTCATCAAGCATACCATCTAATCTCGAAATAGGGTGTCGATACTTTACAGTGATATTGTTGATGGCTCTGCAATCGACACACATTCTCCAGCTACCATATTTCTTTGGTACAAGCAAGAATGGAACTGCACATGGACTCATGCTCTTACAGTTATGACAGTGACTTGTTGTTGTAGTTCCTTGCTATCCAAAGGATTGGTTCTATAGGCTTGATTATTTGGAAGTGAATCTCCTGGGATCAAATCTTTGATGCTCTATTCCTCTGATTGGTGGCAAGCCTTGTGTATTTTCTTCAGAAAATACATCCCTGAACTCCTGTAGAAGTAATTGTATTTTTCTACGAATGTCCTGCATTTGTCTTGTTATATTAAAACATTCTTTAACCACAAACAATAAGTGAGGAAAGTGACTTCCATTTGGCTTATGAAGCATCATATTCGCCGCCTGTTTGGATTTTGAGTATGTTGGAGCTTTGTTCCTTTTCAAGGCCATCAAATCGAGATGGACTTCTTGTGGTGTCAAAGGAACCAGAACATTCTTCTTTCCTTCGAAGTCAAACGAGTATCTATTGGTGAATCCATCATGAACTACACTTCTATCTGATTGCCAAGGTCTTCCAAGCAGAATGTGTCCAACATCCATTGACAAAACATCACACAATACTTCATCCTCATACTTCTCAATAGACAATGGTACCTTGACCTGGTTCTTTACTACCAGCTCTCCCTTGTCATTAAGCTATTGTAACTTGTAGGATATTGGCCGCTTCATCACCTTCAAACCAAGCTTCTCCACTGTTGTTTAACGTGCAACATTGGTACAAATTCCTCCATCTATAACTAAGCTGCAAACTTTACCCTGAAGAACACAACGAGTGTGAAACATGTTCTCTCTTTGTTCATCCCCAATAGTCTTGGTTTGCAAGTTTAGTGTTTTTTTCTTGCGAAAAATAACTCTCCGTTGGCAGGCATCTCTACTTTATATTCTTCAGACTCTTATCATTCTCCTTTTGATTCCACCTCTCCATTTTCTCTAATGAGTATCACCCTTTTGTTGGAACAGCTACTAGAGTAATGACCATAACCTTTACTTGTAGCACTGAATGTCTCTGGTTCTGAATGCAATGGCTGTTTACTTTCCTTTTACATTATGATCTTCCAACGTTTGTTTTGAGAAGGCCTTAAAATCCTTTGGCTTGTCATCTCTCTGGTAGTTTGGCTTGTTGAATCCATAGTTAGGCTTGCAATCCTTTCGTTTTAGTTTCTTTTCAAACATGATTTCTTTGTGTAGAATCTCCTCTAACTCCACGTAATATTGAACTTGTAATCTGCCAATAATGTTTCTATTTAGCCCACCCATTAATCTAGCCATTGTTGCCTCTCTGCCCTCTTGAATGTCAGCTCTTAGCATAAGAGTTTCCAACTCCTTGTAAACTCTTCAACTGATCTACTACCTTGTGACAAAGTTTTGAGATTGAAGTGAAACTCTCTATGATAATGTCTTGGCACAAATCTCTTCCTCATGATTGCCTTCATCTGATTCCATGTTTCACTAGGAAGATCTCTTGTCCTTCTTCTTATTGTAACTAGATTATCCCACCAACTCAAAGCATAATCCTTAAACTCAGTAGGGGCAAGTTTCAGGTTGTACTCTTGGGTATAGTCTCTGCAATTGAATACAAGTTAAATCTCCTTTTCCCATACTAGATACTCTTTCGGATTAGCAGTTCCCTTAAACTCAAGAATTTTTAATTTCAAACCACCCAAAGGTTCATTGGTTTGTAGCCTATCTCCTTTTTCTTACCTTCCTTTTCTGGAGCCACTGGATCAGTTTGTATGGCTATAGTAGCTTTCTGTAGCAGATTGGTTGGAACTCCTTTTGGTCCTCTCACGATCTGAGTGCACAACCTCAGCCCTGAAGTTCTTTAGTTTCTGATCCATCAAAGTAGACATCCATGTGGGCAAAGCATCAATCAATAGTTGATTCACTCCATTGTTCTGATTGTTTTCTTCTCCCATGGTTCTAATAAAATTCCAAACATTGAACCAGTAAAGATGTTATCGTTTAACAGAAAGCAATGAAATTGAAACTAAATGAATCACATTCCAATTTTTTCACGAAGAACCCTAATTCCATTCTCTGCAATTTCGTGAACTAATTTCACTTTATTTAGAAATTTCAGCACTTTTTAGGTAGATTAGACCCAAATCAAAATGTTTCTAACAAGTTCTAAACTTAGAACATATTTGATCACATAATATGAAAAGTCTAAATTTGAAGAATTCTAAAAACACAACCTGTGGATGGAGATCTTCTCTGATACCACTTGATATGATTCTAGGTGCGAGGATCAAGTCCATGAATGTCCTCCAACGATTTTGATGATGAAACAAGTAGTAGATTAAGTTGATACTTCTAAGAGATGCGGAATTGACTCTCAGAATATCAGGTTTTGTTTATAATGTAAGGACGAACCCGAAATAACTAGAAAAACTTTGATCAAACAAGATTTAGAGAAGGTTTTAAATAGAAAAGAGTTTTATGATCTTATTGAGGTTTCCGACCATAATATATAGGGAGGAAGACTGTACATCACATCTTCTTGGAAACACACAAAACAATTAAAAATAAGGCTCGCTTGATAAAATAAACAAAGACTAAGTTTAAATTTGAAAGATAGGCTCCTCTCCTTCTTCTTGGATGAAATTTAATATATAGATGGGCTTAGTATCACCAAGAGTACTTTGTATAAGTGTTGTGTCGAAGCCTCATTAAAAACCTTGTTTGAAAAACCCAATGGGCCAAACCAAATCAAGGAAAATAGTGCAAGTCACAACACCTCTCTTGATTAATGATCTAGGCGGCTAAAATTAAAACCAATATGGTTGTATAAGCACACTCTAGACCACCCTAGATAATGTGTAAAAGTTGATGAAGAGCTTGCTGGAATCTCGCTTGTTTGGACCTAGTCATTGGACCAAGTAGTATGCTTAGGTCCTTCTCTTTTGTTTCCTCAGGTTCAAGATTCTCCATGGTTCTTTCTTCAACTTGCTTAAGCTCTGGGTAAGGGTGTTCCCTCACTTCAGCTTCATCATTTCTTTTGCTTGTCAAGATCACATCATATGGACTGATGGGTAAAAAAGACTGCTTGCAAGAGAGATGAACAAGAAACCAAGTTTGCTGAACTTTTTTGAACTTGCTGAAGCTTTCTTAAATTTCAAAGACTGGAATAAACATTTATCTTATGTACTGGTGAGGTTCTTCTCTCCTGGAAGACCTTTGGACCATTGGATAAAAATTTATGCCCAAGAAGAATATGAAGAGAAAGTTGACAGTGATTTTAAGAGAGAAATTTTGGAAGTAAAGAGGTTTTCAAGAAATTTCTGATACCATGTGAGAATATAAAGTATTTAAGATGATGATGATGAGTCTTTAGTGTTTAGGTGAGTGAAAATAGAGAATGAAAGGAAAAGACTGAGAGTAACCAATAATGAGAGTATTTGAGAGTATAGAGAGACTATGAGAGAATGAGAGTGTTTGTGAGAACAGTTGAGTGTGAGCTCGTGTGAGAGTAGTAACCAGAGAAAAAGAGAGTGTATTAGAGTATAGAGTAACCAGCATAGTGAATGAGAGACTTAAATTCTTTTTAGTGATATACTATGAAATTTACCAGCTTTGGCCATAGTATAAGTCATATTTATAGTCTTTATGTTATGTTTCAAGTCTATTTTACATTCTTTTCCGGTCCATTTCTTGGAACAATGGAGATTATGGAGTTTTTAGTGCTTATGGATAAGGAAAGTTGTAGTTGTTCAAGATATCAGAAGTCAGAGCCGAGATTCAAAAAAAGTGTCGATCGACACCTGTTCCTTGGTGTCGCTCGACACCCGTGCGAGTAGATGGGCCTGACTTGATTCAAGACTGACTCAAGCCCACAAGTTCCACATATTACAAGAATGCACCTGACCTACTTTATACCTAATATTTATAGTGTTTGCCATTGTCTAGGGTAAACCACCACCTTACACATTACCACAGTTTGTAATTATTCTTAGAAGCTTTCTAGTAGTTTTGGAGAGAAGATCAAAGACTCATTCATAGATTTTTATTGAAACTCCAATATTTCTTACTTTATCTATTTATACAATTCATTAAGTTTATGTCTTGCTAAATTATGTCGGTATGTTGTTAGATTTATGGTTTATTAGGGTTTTTGATGGATTATTGAAACATAGAACTTCTAGGGTGATTAAATTAGAATCCTTCACAGAATTGATCTAACTGTCTCTGTTCTAGAGTAGCTAACTAGAACCCCGAACTTAGGATAATTGAAAACCACAAGTAGATTCAATTCCTGAAAATAATTCTTGTGATCTAGGTTGTTAGGCGCATGCGAGAGCTGGTTTAATTAATATAGTGAACATATCGATTAGGAAGTTAATGCTTATTTAAAGAAGTATCGATCGACACTCTATATTATCGATCAACACTCGTTCTATATTGGCATGCGAGAGCTGGAATACATGCTTTAAACATCTGATTAGACTAGCAGCGAGAACTGGATATCTTACTATTGCATTCGAGTTCTATGACGGTTCATTCATAAACTCTTAGCATCTATAACTCATAATTCTGATTGTGAAACCCTACGTTTAACTATTTTCTCATATATCTTACAACCAATAATCAACTTGTTAACTGCTTTATTTATTTAACTAGCGTAATCTTGATTCTTATAGTTTATTGTGTCTCTATGCTCGTTGTGGGTTTGACCACTTAGAACTGTACTTGATCTCTTATTTGAGAGAGTTTGTTCTAGGGTAATTTGAGATAAATCAAATTTGACGCCGTTGACGGGGGAGCATAGGGTTCGCTAGTAGACTTAATTAAAAGATTTCATCTAGGTTTTCGTTTATTCTTAAGTTACTTAAAAAATTATCTTTAGTATGTCTTTCAGGTGCATGCCCAGCAGTACCTTAAGCAACAAGGAAGCAAATCTCTTGGAACAAACGGATCATACACAACTTGAGTGCAACATCCACAAGAAAAGCAAACAACATAGATCTACACATCTACTTCATCGATCGACACTACTCGTGAGAAAGAAGCAATTAACACTTCTGAAGCATCGATCGACACCGACCTGAAAACAAGAGACATGGCCGCGATTCTTGTACTAATATGAGATGAGCATGGAGACCTGCATGACCCCGAGGGTCATCTACGTAGTCCAGAAGGTCAGAGATTAGATAAGCAAGGGCTGTAATTCATGACCCAGAAGCAGCTGCCGTAGAAGCTGCTGAGACTGTAGCTTCAGCTAGTGTTGTGGCTGCTCGACCAAGAACATTGGCTGATTACAACCATTCAAATCAGTTATACTCTAATAGATCTTCTATTCGTCCTCCTTCCTTTTAGAAGAACGATTTCGAGCTGAAGCCTGCATACTTTACACTTGTGAGACAAACACCTTATCATGGCTCCCACATGAGCATCCGATGCACCATTTGGAGCGGTTCAAGGATTTAGTGTTTCCTATCAAAGCCAATGGAGTCCCTGAAGACTACCTTATTTGTAAGCTCTTCAAGTACTCGCTTGCTGGAGATGCTTCATATTGGCTTAAGAAGCTACCACATGTATCTCTTACATCCTGAATTGCCATGAAGAACGCCTTCCTAAGTATTTTCTTTGATGATGCAAGATTTGAAGACTTCAGGAATAAATCACCATGTTTACTCAAGGGCCTACTGAATCATTCAAGAGCTCCACGATTGGATTCAAGTTATACCAGAGAGACTGTCCACACCATGGATTCAATGAGGTACAATTTCTAAGTACCTTCTTCAGAGGTCTCCTGGTTTATCAGATGGCTTTAGACATAGCTAGTGAGGGAAATTTTGACACCAAAAATCTATAAGAAGCTATGAGACTTATTGAGAACTTGGTATCTAGTAATATCACCCAGAACACTGATTTTGAGAGCAAGAAATGATTGGATAATGAGTAGATGGCTGAAGTTAAGGCAAAGCTATACAGTTTTCAGAAACTTCTCAAGAAACAAGTCAGCTTCGCAGAGGATGTGGAGGCTGTAGATGTTGATAGCGAAAAAGGCGAGGAGGAAGAAGTTAACTACATTAGTGTGATAGTTTTCAGAATCAGAGGTCTGGGAATCAGAGTAGAAACAAAACTTCTATGGCACTGGTCAAATGAGTAATTACAACAACGGTTCACAGAACCAGAAACCCTTCTGCACAACAAAAACAATACAAAGAACAATGGAGCCTCTTCTTACCAGAATCCTGCTCCAGCAACTCCAGAAAGCAAACTGGAACCCATGATTGATCAGGTTTCTGAGGGACAACATAAGTTAGTTGTGGAGTTTAATGAGAATATTGATGTTGTGTACACTAATCTGAATGACAAGTTTGAAATACTCAACACCCATGTATAGAAGCTGGAGACTCAGGTGGTTCAGACTAGCAATGCTGTAGAAACATATGAAGCCTTGATTAAAGGCAAAAGTGAGGCTGGACAGAAGCACCACGTGAGTTCCATTATTGATGATGACTTCTAGCAAGTGGTGAAGTTTGAGAAGCTCCAAGTAGGGGATTTTCAAGTCGAAAGTTCCATGTCGTTTGGCAACAACACTAGTGTAGTTCGAGACCATCAGCTGAACACATATCGACACCACTTAAAGAATTTGTGGGATCTTGTGTGGGCGACAAGCATCGTTTGACACCAATAATTGATTTACACCACACTAATGTCGATCTACACACACTTATGACATATTGAGTGCGTTTACCAAGGAACAATGTACGATGTTTGAATACAACTCGATACCCATCTCAAACAGCAACATAGCCAACGGTTGACACCAATCAGCAACCTGATGATGCATGAGAGCCTACAATCATTCCGCATGCAACCGAGGGACAAATTTCTATTGAATAGAGGAAGAATATCAAGTTTCCAAAGCATCTAAGGAGAGAGGATAATGATAAGGAGATGTATAATTTTACAAAGAAGGTACTGAGGATCCCTGAAGATGTACCATTCGTTGAGGCTTATTACACCCACATGCTCTGGATGTTTTCAGAGAAAGAAGAGAGGCTAAAGAGGATATCAAGTGTATGTTCCATCACCTTAGAGAAAAGATGAAGCAGATGATTACACTGAATAAGAATAGTGACCCTAGAAAGTTTGTGGTTCCATGCATTATTGGAGGCCGCCATTATCTGAATGCACTATGCGATACGGTTCTTCAGTAAGTATCATGCCTATGGTGATGGTTACTCAGCATAATCTATAGATAGAACCTTCTGGTGACTCATTCAATTTTGTGGATTGCTATAACGCGAATTCATGAGAAATTATCAGAAACTTTCAGGTACAAATCGACAGTACCTTAGTTTCAGTGGACTTTCATGTTATGGATATTCAGATATACTGAGATTCTTCTACAAATTGGGAGTGCCTTAATGGCTATTGTAGGAGCTGTTTGTGACATGCATACAAATAAGTTGTACCTAACACTCATAGAAAAGAATGGTTTCTATGATCTGGTTTGAGTAATCAAGGAGCACATGTCCTACATTGGTTGGGTGACGACCTAGGATTTGTGGGTACGGTTTATTCTGATTCTTGTCGCTTGAATGAAGATGACGATGGAGTGTCGATCGACATTCAACCAGCATCGGTCGACACTCATGCTATTCCAAAGCTTCAAGAAACTTTCATAGTTGAAGCCACCACTCCTCCTAGAAGAAAGATATGTGTAATAACACCAACTGAGTATTGTGTCTACAAAGATGAAGAGCGCAACATCGTGACTATGGATGGAAAAATTATCAATGTTTTAAAGGAGGATATAAAAGCAACATTTGAGATAGGAGATAGTATGGGAGATAGTCATCTAAGTTTTCCACAGTATGAGGGATGTTTTCAGATGCATGGAGTCCTTCCTAACCCTCCTTATCGGCTAGAACCTGAGACATATATAAGATATCATGTTGAAGACATGATATCTGAAGTTGTTAAAGACCAAGAGAGGATGTTTTATGATTTATTGCGAATGATGGATGCAACTTACTACTCTCTCAACATCATCATTGGATTGTTGAGAAATTGTATGGAAGAACTTGAGCTAAAGGTGGATTACACACATAATATTTTCCAGAGACAACAAGAGCATATAATCAAAGGAGATGAAGCCATCAAAATCTTTGTAAGCACCTGGTTCGAGAAGAGCAGAGAAGATGTTGATAATTGTTTCCCAACAACTACTCAGTTACCTCCATACTATCCCAACAACTCAAAAACATCAAGTTAAAGACTATTACAAACGCTTCATGGGAGGCAACCCACTAGTAATTTTAAATCTGGTTTTATTTCCATTTATTACTGATTTTTTTCAAGTTTTACTTAGTTCATAAGAAAAAGATTCGAGGAAGACAAAGACCGTACGAGTAGCGAATGACAAACTGGCCAATGTTGGTCGATACCACTGCAACCCGAGCATCGATCGCTACTTCACTGTGTCAATCAACACTCGTTCGACATGTATACTATTTCTTCCTTGTTAAACTTTTACATTCCTATTTATTTTCCTTCTCAATATCGGGCTGTATAACGCTAGGGACATTGTTGTTTAAGTCCGGGGAGGTAATTACTAACTTTGTGTTTTATTTTGACTTTTATGATTTTATTTGAGTTTTATAGAGTCACGAAGGGGATGATGAATTTGTTTTTTCAATTTTTACTTATTATCTAACCACTCTCTAGCATCATTCTTAGATTTACTGATTGCAGGGTGTATTGGATGGAAATACCAAAGTGAATCACCTGCCAGTAACATCCACGCTTGCTGAGAGCGTCTGTAGGAACCAAAGCTGACCCCCTAGCTATTCAACTTTATTTTCTTCTATCAGGGTTGGTATGCACTGGATCGGATTCCTCTTGCAAGTTTGGAAGTTAAAAGTCTGTATGTTTCAGGTTTCCTTCTTTGTCTCTTTCTCTTCGGCATCTAAAAAAGAAAAGATTGAAATGATTTCCTATGATGAAGAGGGGTATGCAAATTTCCTATGACCCTATTGTTCTAATTCGATGGGAAGATCCCATATATCTGGAAGCGAAGGGTAGGAAAATTTACTATAACCCCACTATCCGGCTACACTTTGAAAAAAAAAAAAACCAAAAAGAAGAAAAAATAGTGAAAAAGATTCAGAGAAGAGAGAAAGAGGGTAGAAAATGATCAGAGAAGACTGCATGTTTTTAGATATTTGCTTTAGTAAGAGTCCATGTATCCATTGATCAATACTCCGAAGGTAAAACATGTACCTTTTTATGTAAGAAATAAGGTTAATAGAGGGGTATGTCACGCGGTATTAGCTAAGTTGTGGGCTTGGATGGTATGGTTGATAAGCCAATGTAGAGCACAAAAGGTACCTCTAAAGTTGGCATTAATTCTATGTGGTTTGCAACATTACATAGGTGATGATAGTAAGTTTAAAACAATGTGAGTCCTTTCATTTTCAAACTTATCTCACAAGACTATTCTATATTTTTCTTGAGGATAAGCAAAATGATAAGTCTGGGGGAGTTAATATACTATCAAATTTACCAATTTTTAGCCGTAGTATAAGTCCTATTTAGAGAATTTACGTTATGTTTCGATTCTATTTTAATGTCTTTTAGGTCCAAGTATGTTTAGAACAATGTGGAGATTATTGAGCAATTTAAAGCTTATGGATGGGGAAACTCGTATATGTTCAAGAAATCAGAAGCCAGAGCTGAGATTTAGAAGAAGCATCAATCGACAGCTCTTCCTTTGTGTCGCTCGACAACCATGCGAGTAGACGGGCCCGAATTGATTCAAGACCGACTCAAGGCCAGAAGTTCCACATATTACAAGATTGTCCCTTGGCGACTTGATACCTTATATTTATAGTGTTCGCCATTTTCTAGGGCAAACCACCACCTTACAAATTACCACAATTCATAGTTATTCTTAGAAGCTTTCTCGTAGTTTTGGATAGAAGATCAAAGACTCATTCAGAGATTTTACATTGGAAATCCAGTATTTCTTACCCTATATATTAATGCAATTCATTCAACTTATGTCTTGCTAACTATGTATGAGTAGTTATTTTGTTAGATTTGAAGTTTATTAGGCTTTTATGGATTATTGAAACATAGAACTGCTAGGGTGATTTAGTTGAGATCTTTCACATAATTTATCTAACTACTTGTGTTCCAGAATAGATAACTAGAACCCTGAACTTAGGTTAATTGGCAACCGCGAGATTGGGTTCAACTCTTGATAATAATTCTACTGAGCTAGGTTGTTAGACGTGTACGAGATATGGTTTAATCAATCTAGTGAACATATCGATTAGAGCGTTAATGCTTGTTTAAGGAAGTAACGATGCACTATGTAGTATCGATCGACATTTTGTATTTGTATGCAAGAGCTGGAATACATGATTTAAGCATCTGATTAGACTCGCAGCGAGAGCTGGATATCTTACTATTGCATTCAAGTTATGGAACAGTTCATTCATATATCCTTAGCATCTATAACTCATAATTACGATTACCTGAAATCATATGTTTAGCCATTTTCCCATATATCTTACAACCGATAAATTGTTTCCTACTTAATATATTATTTTATTATTTACTTGTCTAGCTATCTTAGTTATTATATTCTATTGTGTGTCCATGTTCCATGTGTATTTGATCCCTAAGTACTACACTTGATCTCTTATTTGAGAGAGTTTGTTCTAGGGTTTGAGTTACATCACTTAGTTTTGAATTGTTTACAAAGTTGTCTTTAAATAGATCAACAAATAAATTAAACAAATACTAAACAAGGGACTGACTAAACAACTAATATTGTAGGAAAATGGCATGTTCAGAGGTGGAGAAAATTATTTGAGGAAGAGGGCACAATCTGCTTGGGGGTGATAGTGACATGTCAGCCCTTCTTCTAATGCACCATATGTGATCTTCCTTGCTTCAGTTCAAACAAGCTTCTTTCCCTTGCATTTTGAACGGGTAGACTAAGGTTTCTGGACCTTGTAAAGGGTCACAAGGTAAGCTCCAACTCATTTCATTTCTTTGCAAGTGAGGTTAGGCCACAACCTGCACAATTCCTGAAAGATAAGTATGGTCAATCGATATTTTTGATCTTCAACCAGCTTGCTTCTTCTGCTTCTCTTTATTTATTCATTCCAACAACTACAAGTGATTTCAGAACCGAACCCATACAAGTTTAGAGCCCTGTGGGGACTCATACTAACATGGTGATGATCTTGGAGGTGCAACAAGGACATTGCGTTTTGTGAGAAGGGATGATTGTAACATCTCAATTTTTGGTATATGGTAGTGTATGTTGAAAGGATTAAGAGAATTGGTTTTTCCATCTATGTAAATAAGGTACACTTACATTTTCGGTCACACATATATCAAAAGCTAGAGTCAAGCATGCTTGAGCTGGAGTACTAGAATGATGGGTGCCGGGAAACGAGTCACAATATCGTTGGAGTGAAGGGAAAGCACAAAGAAAATTAGTCATGTGGTGATTTTAAGGCTAGCAAAACAAGTATTCTGAGCCTTTGGAAAATTAGCACACCAATCGTCCATCTAGTGATGGGCTAACATGCCGAGAGAACGGGCATGGAGGACCATTGGCAGGGCCGTCAAAACATTATATCGTCTCTCGTCCCATAAGCCCCACAAAATGGCCTATGGTCAATATGTTATTTTTCACAGGCTCAAAAGAATTGTTTACAGACTATGTAATCACTATGTTATCCTTCCCCATTTTTGGCTTTATTCGCATGGTATCACAAATATTTTCCGATAGGTCACCATTTTTCCACAACCCAGCTCAAATACACTTAATTCTGGAGTTTTGTTTTGGATATGTGATCAAATAGATAAGTGAACTTTAGTTATGTAAGTAGCCAAAGTAATTCTTTTAATTCTTTCATCATACACTACCATATACCACAAACCAAGATGTTACAATCTCCCTCTCACCGAACACTACATCCTTATTGTGGTCCAAGATTGTCACCCATTTTAGTATGACGCCACACATGACTCTACACTCCTTTGAGTTTGGCTCTAATACCACTTGTAACACTCCGACAAGCCCCACTTATGGGCCCAGGTCTTTAGGCCTTCTCACCTGGTCGACGATCACCATATGATCTTTTCCTATGTTTCAGCCTGATTTGCAAGTAACAAGAACCATTTCATGATATGTTACATGTCATTTTACTACTCCAACCCTAGCACGCATAACTCTGAATTCTAGATGTATAACTAAAACGATAAATACATTTTGGTGATATAGATAACCAAATAAGTTTTTAAAAAATTCAACATACATTACCATATACAAGAAATCGAAATATTATAAAAATAAATTTTGAAACCTATTAAGTTTTAAATCAATATGCAGCCGACTATATCTATAAATATTTTTTTGGACAGACACCCACTATATATTTAAATACTAAACTGCTAATCAATTTAACTATTTAAATAAAGAGGTCCCTTATATGTTTATGTTATCCATTTTCTAACTCTTATTTTCATAGAAATAATGCCACAATAAAAATAAAACAAATTAACTAAAGTACGCATCCCAAAAATAAGAAAAATAAAAAGCAAGTGGAAGCTAGGCATATAACCTTTAAGGCTTTAACCAAGATTCAATTACTCGTGCATATGCACAACAAGTCTGGCCTTTGATACAAATCAACACCCTTACAGACTTCGCCCTCTGCACTACGCGTTTCCAGGCCGTCGATTTGGCGCCAAACATCTTGATCTTACAACCAACAGATATCACGAAAGATTTTCTCTCGTGGATCTGTTGGAATTTATGGCTGGTACGACGAAACCATCTACAATTCGAAAATTTTCTTTGCCTCCCCTTCGGTGTGTGTATAAAGCTATATATAATGCTAAAGATAAAATGGCAAGAGGCTCAGACGCCACCGAGTTCCTAATCGACTTGATCACGTCCAGCAACCGGCCCATCTAGTTACCCATGCAGTACCCCTATTGGTAACAAAAACGCCGCTTGGCCTTAGGACTCTCTTTATGCGGGACTTGAATGGACTTTCTCTACAGAGACATTTGAGCGCCTGATAACATGTTCAACGACGTGCTGTTTCACTTCATCCCCCTTCTAGCTGAAGCCATTGCCCTACATAAAGCTTTTCTCTTTGCCAGGGACTCTCTCCTCTCAAACATGTGGATTCGATCCAACTCTCTCGAGATCATTAAAGTTATCCACTCAAAGGTTCATTCTATGGAAATTTTCGGAGTTTTTATGGATGTTGAGTGTATATCCTCCCTTTTCGACTTTATCTACTTTTCTATTATCTCTACAGATCCAAACTCTGTTGCGGACTCATCAGAAAAGTCTGCTCTCTGTTGCATCTATGTAGTGAAGTAATTATCATATGAATGAAATATCTTTTGCTCAAAAAAATACAAGATTCAGTCAGTGGTAAGTGGTAACTATTAATCAACTGACCTCTAACTAATTAATTGTGGTGTATAACTGTTACAAGATTATTACTAGTAGTATTTTGGTGAACGTGCCCTACCCTTTCATACTGTCGATCTACTCCTGGTCCTCTATCTTAGAGTTATGCTTTTGATTTGTTCTTTTTATACATTGTATCTCTCGAAAAGTATCCGTCACATCCCGGTTCTCATAAACCAGGATGGTTTGTTTTTCTTTTTTTTTATACATTTGATTTGGCCCAAAATCCATCAATCCTTGCTATTATATTTCTGGCCCGTATAATAAGACGCTAGGGTTTCCACCTCTTTTTTTTTTTTTTAAATGAGCCTTCTCTTTCTCTTATCTTTAAAAACTAAAGCGAAGCCCTGCTAAGTTCTAGAGAGAATTGAAAACCCTAGCCGTCATGGTCTCTCATTTTCTCTTCTCTCTCTTTCTCTCTTGGTTGGCCTCTCTCTCCTCTTTTTCGCTGGCGTCTCTCTCCTCGCTGGTTGTCGTTTGTTGCATTCCGGAGCCAAGTTGTGGGACATCCCCAATGAACCGATCTCTCCTGTTGTCTAGATCTGTCTTGTCTTCTTTCTAGATCTAGTCACTGGCGAGGCAAAGAACCCTAGTTTTCGTTTTCTTCATCTCCTTCTCTTTTATCTTAGACATCTCTTATCATTGGTATTTGGTGGTAGCACCTACCCGTTTTTTTGTAGATTTGGTTCGTGGAAAGCCATAAGCTTCAGATCTGCTTCTTCTTTTCCATTTACAAATCTAATGCTAAGGTGATGACTGATGTGATCTCTTCCTTCGGTCTTTCATTATCGCATCATAGTAGAAGTATATATCTAAAAGATTCATACTTACGTGTTATCTATAAGCATACGTGTAGTTGTTTGATAAATGAAATATACTTATATTTTATATTGTATTGTAATATGTGAACACCTAGATCTATTGGTAGGTTGCTAAAACATGGTTGAATGATGTTTGAAGATTGTATGTGATGATTGTATTGATTGGGGATATGGTATATGTGGGTGATGTATATGTGTTAAAGAAAGGCATAAGGCCTATGTGTGCCGGTGCAACATGGTGGAAGTACGTATGTCTCGAGCGTTGCATAGTTTTTTTGTTGGATTATGTGTCAATCGTGTGAGTTGGCATGATTCATCGGGAGAGCAAGCATGCGATGTGCATGTGTATGAAGTAAGAACGTAGCAACGTGATGTTGTGGAGACAATGTGAACCGTATGAACATGGCGACAGATCACGCGAGAACCAAATTCGGTAACGTGATTGCTTGAAAGCGTGGAACTCGCATAGTCAGCGATGGCGTGGAGATAACATATATGGTGAGCTCTTCCGTGACAACATGAGGAACGCGGGGACCGAACGAGATGGTGTGGTGTCATATTGGCATCATCGGTGTTTATCCTCGTTTCTTATTGATTGCTCTTGCTTTACTGGATTTTCTAGGTAAAGCTGTTGTTATGTTATGTGGTGAACGCCGAGTGATGATTCCGGAGCTCATGAAGCTTCCTTCACTGAACTTTTGTTGAAATGCTTACCCTTCCTTCTTTTCTATTTTAGGTTGGCTCATATTGGTGATTTTTTTTTTTGTCAAAAACATCTTGAGATCTTAAAGACACATTGTTTCGATTTTGTGATTGAAGAAAAATATCATGAAATCGTGGACCATTTCAGTTATGTGGGGTCGGGATGTCACAATATCAATCCATTTTAAAATATATTGGTGATGTTGACAAATTAAAGGGGGCATCACCTCATTTCCGATGAGTGACAGGTGATTTGTAGCTCATTAAGGCAACAAAACAATACATAAACAAAAAAATGAAATAAATTCGATCCAATTATTCTTTTGGTGAAATCAAAATGGGTGAGTATTAGATTTCCACTTGCTTTTTTTTGTTGAATGATTTCCACTTGCTTTTTTTTGATGAATGATTTCCACTTGCTTTTGCATATAATAGAATTTACAATTCGTTGGAATTTAAATTTAGTTATGGATAAGGATCATGTCCAAAGTTAATATTTATAAAATTCGTTTTAACCACCGTCCTATATGTAGCCCACTTTCAGTTTTTATTGCTTATTTATTTGCAATTAAATAAGAAGCCAGTCAAATGTAAGTCATAAAAAGAAAACAATTCCGGTTAATGTGAGTGCGATGTTGATATAGGTTGGTTAGAATTATATGGACGTAATTTGAATACGCTGAAGTGTCTAACTCATGCAAGCAGGGCCATGTCTGAAGAGGAAAACAACATTTCCTGTATTCATAAATTTTTCAAAAACATTTTGGAAGGCATGTCTATAAATTTGTTGTGGGTTCGTAGTAACAATGAATTTTTGTTAAATTTAGTCCACTAGATTTAAATTCTGACGAATCTCTTTAATTTTAAAAGGTTACGTAGAAATTCTAAATTGCAGGGATTTCATTCCTTTTAAACATACTATTATTCTTGTTAATTTTTTATATGAAGCTTTATCGAGAAAACAAAAATTAGATAATATCACAAGAAGTATATAATTTTTCTATACCCAACGTATCCTTCTAATTACGATGTGACAAAAATATAATTACAAGACTATCATTATTTTTAATGACACATCAGAAAAAAATTAGGCGTCACGTAAGAAGTTGCTAACGTGTATTAATGAATTTAGCTATAAAGCATTATCGCGGAATTGATAGCTGACTTAATATATATTGCGGCTGATTTAAACAACGCGTCTGATTTACATATATAAATAAGCCCAACGATACTGCTGAGTGACAAAAACATGGCCGATTTCCGAGCTATGGACTGACTGATGAACATAAACAAGCCTTAAGTGACGGTCGTTTACAGAAACCTAGCTGGTTTATGAGCTAACGATAGATTTAAGAACACACGTTACAATTTATTTATACATCGACTAGCTGATATGTTGAAAATTTGGCTGAATTGTAGATTGGACACTACTGAGTTATGCTTCTCTGGCTGATGAAATGATCATAGGCTGGCTGAGTTATTAAATTAACGGTTTACTTATGGGAGATAGTTACGGCTGATTTACGTAAAGTCAGCGTAAATCAGCCATAATGAGCTTGATTTACAGTAAACTCGGCATAATTATGTTTGATTTATAAGTGAAAGATTAATTACTTAATAGCATTCATTTGAAAGCTGATTTTTTTTGACGATACGATTAACTTAATATTTTCCAGCTAAGTTAAGCCTTTCTATGGCCTATTTTCGCACCCATTTTTTGTCTTATAATTACTGAAGGAGTATTCACGTTGCGACTGACATACATTTGTATTTGATGGGTGATTTATTTAGGCTGAGTTACGTGATCGTTTGGTGGCTTACTCGCTATGTAAGCAAGAAAAAATTAAATCAGCTCTGATTTTCCATGTCACCAGCTCCTATTTTTCCTTGTCACTATTAATGTTACAAACAATCCCAAATTAGGGTTTATGTCTCTTCTTCTTCTTCTTCTTCTTCTTCTTCTTCTTCTTTCTTCTTCTTCTTCTTCTTCTTCTTCTTCTTCTTCTCTTCTTCTTCTTCTTCTTCTTTCTTCTTCTTCTTCTTCTTCTTCTTCTTCTTCTTCTTCTTCTTCTTCTTCTTCTTCTTCTTCTTCTTCTTCTTCTTCTTCTTCTTTCTTCTTCTTCTTTTTTCTTCTTCTTCTTCTTCTTCTTCTTCTTCTTCTTCTTTCTTCTTCTTCTTCTTCTTCTTCTTCTTCTTTTCTTCTTCTTCTTCTTCTTCTTCTTCTTCTCTTCTTCTTCTTCTTTCTTCTTCTTCTTCTTCTTCTTCTTTCTTCTTCTTCTTCTTCTTCTTCTTCTTCTTCTTCTTCTCTTCTTCTTCTTCTTCTTCTTCTTCTTCTTCTTCTTCTTCTTCTTCTTCTTCTTCTTCTTCTTCTTCTTCTTCTTCTTCTTCTTCTTCTTCTTCTTCTTCTTCTTCTTCTTCTTCTTCTTCTTCTTCTTCTTCTTCTTCTTCTTCTTCTTCTTCTTCTTCTTCTTCTTCTTCTTCTTCTTCTTCTTCTTCTTCTTCTTCTTCTTCTTCTTCTTCTTCTTCTTCTTCTTCTTCTTCTTCTTCTTCTTCTTCTTCTTCTTCTTCTTCTTCTTCTTCTTCTTCTTCTTCTTCTTCTTCTTCTTCTTCTTCTTCTTCTTCTTCTTCTTCTTCTTCTTCTTCTTCTTCTTCTTCTTCTTCTTCTTCTTCTTCTTCTTCTTCTTCTTCTTCTTCTTCTTCTTCTTCTTCTTCTTCTTCTTCTTCTTCTTCTTCTTCTTCTTCTTCTTCTTCTTCTTCTTCTTCTTCTTCTTCTTCTTCTTCTTCTTCTTCTTCTTCTTCTTCTTCTTCTTCTTCTTCTTCTTCTTCTTCTTCTTCTTCTTCTTCTTCTTCTTCTTCTTCTTCTTCTTCTTCTTCTTCTTCTTCTTCTTCTTCTTCTCTTCTTCTTCTTCTTCTTCTTCTTCTTCTTCTTCTTCTTCTTCTTCTTCTTCTTCTTCTTCTTCTTCTTCTTCTTCTTCTTCTTCTTCTTCTTCTTCTTCTTCTTCTTCTTCTTCTTCTTCTTCTTCTTCTTCTTCTTCTTCTTCTTCTTCTTCTTCTTCTTCTTCTTCTTCTTCTTCTTCTTCTTCTTCTTCTTCTTCTTCTTCTTCTTCTTCTTCTTCTTCTTCTTCTTTCTTCTTCTTCTTCTTCTTCTTCTTCTTCTTCTTCTTCTTCTTCTTCTTCTTCTTCTTCTTCTTCTTCTTCTTCTTCTTCTTCTTCTTCTTCTTCTTCTTCTTCTTCTTCTTCTTCTTCTTCTTCTTCTTCTTCTTCTTCTTCTTCTTCTTCTTCTTCTTCTTCTCTTCTTCTTCTTCTTCTTCTTCTTCTTCTTCTTCTTCTTCTTCTCTTTCTTCTTCTTCTTCTTCTTTTCTTCTTACATTTCGAGATACATTCTTCATCTGATTTTCCCTCCTCATTATTATTCCTTTTCATTCATCTTTCTTTCAGATCTTATGGATCCGGTAATTATTGTTTCTTGTAATTGGGTAAAGAAAAAAATATATGTATTCTACGCCGACGGTAGAGGGTGTAAATTTCTGCATTTAGATAAGGAAACAACACACGATGAACTTGTGAACTGAGTACTTGATGATTACAGATTGAAGGAGTCGATTTATCAGATTCAGATGAGCTACATGTTCTTGAATAAAACTTTGAAAACTTAGGCTCATGATACTATATCAGTTTACCTCTCCAATACTAGATAGTTGAAAGGTTGTCTAAGCCTAAGAAAAATCGAACAGCTACGTCTTTGTGTCAAGATTACAAAGAAAAAAGATAGTGAAATTAGTCGGAATGTTGAAACGAGGGAGAAAAAGAAAGGTTATTCAGTTATGGCTCAAAAGTGGAATCTATATACAAAGATAAGAGTGGGGGTTATGACGGTTCATTTTTGATTATTATCATGGCGTCTTGATGTAGTTCAAATTACCCTAGAGCAAACTCTCTTAAATAAGAGATAAATTGCGGTACTTAGGGATTGAATCCAGAGGGAGCGTTGGCTTACAATAGACTATAAGAAGAAATATAAAGCTAAGCAAGTAACTAATAAAGCGATAAATAGCAGTGAACAAGTGAATAATCGGTTGTAAGATTTTTGGGAAAGCAGCCAGACTTAGGGTTTCAGACAATCAAATTTATGAGGTATAGATGCTAAGGGTGTGTGATGAACCCTCCTAAAACTTGAATGCAATAGTAATATGTCCAGCTCTCGCTGCGAGGCTTATCAGATGTTTAATACTATAATCCATCTCTCGCATGCGAATAAGGAACGAGTGTTGATTGATACTACCGAGTGTCAGATCGATACCACTTTAAAAAAGCATTAACGTTCGATCGATATGTTCACTAGATTAATTAAATCAGCTCTCGTATGCACCTAACAAGTTAGCTCATCAGAATTATATCCAGGTAATGAACCCACTCTTGCGGTTGTACATTGTCATAAGTTTATGTTCTAGTTAGTTACTCTAGAACACAAGCAGGTAGATCTGTTCTGTTAAAGATCCTAATTAAATCACCCTATAATTTCTCTATTCAGTAATTTATCAAAACCCTAATAAACCCTAAATTCATCAAAGTAACTACTCAGACATAATTAAACAAGATATAAACTGAATGAATTTTCATAAGTAAATTGAGTAAGAAATATTAGAGTTATGATGATACGTATCTTTGAAGGAGTCTTTGATCTTCTCTCCAAAAACTACTAAGAATAATAAAAACCTATGTGAATGGTAAATATGTGAAAGGTAGTGTTTTGCCCTAAACGATGGCAAAAACTATATAACTAGGTACAAAGTCGGACAGAGGCAATACTATAATATATGGGACTTCTAGCTTTAGTCGGTCTTGAATACGTCACGCATGTTTACTCGTTTGGGTGGCGAGTGATATTGCTCAAATTACCATAGAGCAACTTTTTCTCTTAAATAAGAGGTTCAAATGTAATACTTAGGGATCAAATTCACATTGAGCGTGGGCACACAATATACTTATTAGAATCTACGTTACGAGAGGCAATCATTATTAATGCAGTAAGTAAAGTAGAAAATCAGTGATGAATTTGTTGTAAGATATATTGGAAAAGTAGCTAGACTTAGGGTTTCATGCAATCAAAATTATGAGTTATAGATGCAAAGGATGTGTGATAAACCGTCCTAGAACTTGAATGCAATAGTAAGATATCTAGCTCTCATTGTGAGTCTAGTCAGATGACTAAGTCCTATGTTCCTGCTGTCGCATGCAAACAAGAATGAGCATCAATCGACTATAGAGTTTCGATCGATATTTCCTTAAATAAGCACTAACGCCCTAATCAATATGTTCACAAGGTTAACTAAACCAGCTGTCGCATGCGCCTAACAACCTAGCTCATCAGAATTATTATCAGGATTTGAACCCACTCTTGCGGTTGTAAATTATCTTATGTTCAGGGTTCTAGTTAGCTAATCTAGAACACATGCAGTCAGATCAGTTCTGTTGAAGGATCCTAAAAAATCACCCTAGCAGTTCTATGTTTTAATAATTCATCTAAACCCAAATAAACCCTAGATATAACAAGGTCTCAAAAATAATTAAGCAAGTCAGAAAAAATAACTGAATGAATTGCATAAATATAGAGTAAGAAAACAATGGAGTTCCAATAAAAATCTCTGAAGGAATCTTAATCTTCTCTCCAAAAATAACAAAAAAAACTTCTAAGAATGGTGGAAAATTGTAAAGTGTCTCTTTGCCTAAACATTGGCAAAACCTATAAATATTAGGTATAAAGTCGGTCAAGGGTATTCCGATAATATGTGGATATTATGGGCTTGAGCCGGTCTTGACTTAAGTCGGCCATGTCTACTCGCGCGGGTGTCGATGGATACCAAGGAAGAGATGTCGATCGACATTTCTTCTGAATCTCCGCTCTGACTTCTGATTTCTTGAACGGCTACGAGTTTCTTCATCAATAAGCTCCACATTATTCAAAAACATACCTGAATCTGAAAAGAGTCTAAAATTAACTCCAAACACATATTAAAAAGAACATATACTGTGCCCATCAGTACTGGAAGAAACAAGGAGAAAGAGCTAGTATTTTCAGACCCTGCTTGTTTGGAAAGCATAACATCGATCGACACTAACATTTTTTTGTCGGTCGATAATACTTGTGAGCGAGACGTGTTAAACTCCAACACATCTTCGTCTATTGACACAACACACAAGAAATCGAAATGGTGGCGAATCTTGTGCTTATAAGGGATGAGAATGGAGACAGGCATGACCCCGAGGGTCATCTTCATAATGCAACATGTCAGAGACTGGATGATCAGGGGGCTGATATCCTTGATCTAGAAGCAGTTGCTCTAGATGCTGCCAATGCTGATAATGTTGCAGCCGGTCCTCACGCTGTAGCTGATGACAATGACAAGGCCGACCCATAATGTTTTTTAATTACAACTGTCCAGATCGATACTATGCCAACAAATCTACGATTCATTGTCTTACTTTCTAGAAGAACGATTCCGAGCTGAAGCCTGCATATTTTACACTTGTGGGACAGACACGTTATCATGGTCACCCACATGAGCATCCAATGAACCATTTGGAGCGATTTTAGGATCTTGTATCTGCTACAAAAGCCAATGGTGTCCTTGAGGACTACCTTCTTTGCAAGCTCTTCATGTACTCACTTGCTGAAGATGCTTCGTATTGTCTTAAGTAGTTACCACTAGGATATCCATCAAAATAAAGCAGTGCTTTGCCCGTGACAAGTTGTTGTTGAATTATCCGACGATCAATCACTAGTGAGATTTCCGTTAGAGATTTCTGGTCGAGTTTCCGGTAAGTTTGTCGCCTCACTATTTCTATTTGGAAAGTTCTATTTTAGGAAAGTTCATATTTTAAGAAAGCTATCATTTTAAGATCGTTTCATATTAGGAAATCTGCTGTTTTAGGAAAGTTTATATTTTAGGAAAGTTTTCATTTTTAGAAACTTTATTTCCGGAGCCTTTAACCCTAAATCGTCAATTCTTGTGTTGCAGTTGGCTGCATCTTTTTGTTTGTCAATTCTAGCCAGTGTCAAAGGTGAGGGATATTCTTGTAATTCTTGTACACGGTTTAAGATTTCAAATATACATAATTTTATTTTAATATGTTCCGTCTTCTTGAATTGAGTCTCTATAGAATCTATGTGTGTCTTTGTTAGTTTATTTGTTAAACTGAAAAGATGAGGTTATAAGATTTAACATTGTTTGTTTCATTTAAATATGATAAATGTATGTGGATACTGCGGTGAGTATATGTTTTAGTCGAAATCTTCTGGTTGTATGTAGCCGGGCACTCTCCAGACTATAGGTGGCCTTGCACTCTCCAGACTATAGGTAACCGGGCACTCTCCAGATTATTGGTAGCCTGGCACTGTCGAGACTGTAAGTGGCATGGCACTCTCCAGAGTATAGGTGATTGGGCACTCTCCAGACTATAGGTGACCGAGCACTCTCCCGAGTTTATAGGCCGCCGTGTGGAATGAGTGGTGTGCAAGTAAGTGATTAGGAACATGATTTTTTCTTTTGGTGCGAGTATGTGCTGGTTTAGCATCACATTCCTCACTAAATGACTCCCATTTTACTCACCCTCCTTCTTTCCCCCTTTTAGGTGAGATCGACGAGCAAAAGTGATTCATTTCGGATTGGATCTTTTGGGCATTTATACTTCCTTCTCTTTTAGACTTCTGGTTTTATGCTTTATCGACATTTTTGGGTTTTATGTTATTATTGGAGTTCTGGAGTTGGAGTTGATTTTGAGAAGTAATAAAGTGAAAATTTCAGGAGATTATTATTTTTTATTTGATTTTGGAAAATGCGGGTATTACAATTTGGTATCAGAGCGGGTTACATCCCAGCTCCGAGCCGGGATGGAGATTCGTGGGGACTCCGTTTTAATCAATTTTATATGATTTTCCAAATACTTTGAGGAAATCGTTGGTATCCATTTTTCGGCATTAATTGATCATTCTGCTCTCCCATTTAGATGCCTCCAAAGAAGATAGCTAACAGTACTCAGGCTGCTAGAGCTGCTCGAGAGGCTGGAGATGAGCATGTTCCGCTCGCGGTTCCGCAGCATGCGGCTCTGCCCGTTGATCAGGGTGCCTTGAGGCAGATGTTACAAGACGCATCTAGACAAGCCGCTTAGGAGGCAGTCCAGCAGGTTGTCCAGGAAGCAGCTAAGCAAGCTTCCCACGAGGCTGCCTAGGTAGCTGCCCACGAGGCTGCCTAAATAGCTGCTCAAGAGGTTGCTCAGCAGTTGGCTGACGCCCAGCAGGGACAGCATGGTCCTCAGGTTCAGATGGAGCATGGCCCACATAATCACGGGCATAATGGGCTGCAGATTCAGATTCAGTAGGATCATTAGATTCCCGGTTGGCAGCCCCTGTTCACCAGATTTTATAGGTTTTTCAGGTTCCACCACCGCCACCCACCTTCCCAGTGCAGTTGCCCGAGTGTGATGAGACTCTTATTAGGATGATGGGGAAGATGAAGAACTTGGTCAAAAATGGACTAATCGGGTGAAGTGAAAGCCAAATGGAGATGTTCAAGCAATGGATTGGAATTCAATGGTGTGACTTAGACATATTGTGGACTAAGTATGAAGGTCAACTCATGAGGAAAAAGTCAACAAAAGTCAAAGAAATGTCAACGGTTTAGATTCCGCCACATGGCACCTTCCGATTCGACGATTGACATCTGGCCACGTGGAGGAGCCAAATTCTTTCAATCCAGCACAAGATGTGGATTAAATCAAGAGATTTTATGGTGAATAAATAAAGTGAAAAAGGTTTAAGGATAGCTTAAAGACATCAAAATTCTTTTTGTCTCCAAAATGGGAACATTGGGTCATGGAAGACAAAAGGCTGACGATGGGCTTTTGGCACGAGCCACACGACATCTAAGCTGCGTATAGGAACCATATGGATTATTTGACAAAGCTGGAGCAGTATCTAAGGGGACTAAGTGACTGGAGTGATTTATTTACCAAAATGGGCCAAAGCTGCCATTTTGGCCAAGGAGGGAAACGTGATGGAAACATGTCAGGCAAGGAAGCGGGCATGCATTGGTGCATTCTACACATGTTAAGGTATACAATAAGAAGCGAGAGCAAGCCTAGGTTTGAGTGGAGAGGCCATATTGGAGCTAAAAAGTGGGTATGTGGCAACATAACTTAGAGAGCAAATTTTTATCAGATATTTGTTATATAGAATGTGGTCAAGAATGTAAGTTTGTTTCCAGAATATGGGACGTAAGTGAGTGGAATATCATCAGTTTCCACTTGTGCATGTATTTGGAGGTTTTTGTGGTGACACATGGATGGGCACTTCTCAAAGTGTTTACTTGCAATCTATGGCTATAAATAAGAACCTAAATATGAACCTTTTAGAGTTTAAAACCCCCAGAGCTCTCTCTCTCTGTCGTGATTGCTGATACTTCTTGAGAGAGAAATTGCCAAAATCCAATAAAATTTTCTAAGTGTGTTAGATGAGTGTTAAGAGGTTGGGAAATGGCTGATCATTAGTCTAGGATCCGTGGTGTTGAGTTAGAAAGGATGGTAAGGTTTTGAATTCTTGTTTTAAAAGTAATTTATAACGATAACCCTTTAGCCCTCCAAAGCCGGGTTTTGGTGTAAACTAGGTGGAACCAAGTAGGAGAGTGTTCTGGCTGAGAGAGTAGCCTATCTTCCTTGTGTGAAGACCTAGGTGGGTTCTGGGGATTTTATTTTTTTGTATTAACCATGTGTGTTGCAGGAGAAGAGCTTCGACCGGGCAGGTCTTTAAGCTAAACCAAGGAACGGTTTGTGTGTGAACCGCATTGGTGTGTAGTAGACCCCATGCGTGTGTATGATTGTGTGCTTGTGTGTTATTGATTGTGTGATTGTGTGTTTAAGGTTGATAGTATGCTTGTTTAAGTGTTTAAGTGGTTGATTGCATGCTTGTGTAGATTGCATTGGTGTGTAGTAGACCCCATGTGTGTGTATGATTGTGTGATTGTGTGTTATTGATTGTGTGATTGTGTGTTTAAGGTTGATAGTATGCTTGTTTAAGTGTTTAAGTGGTTGATTGCATGCTTGTGTAGATAGTAGTTAAACCGTATTGCTTGTGTAGAATTATTATAGCATGTTGATCTAGACTTTTTTTAAAATAGCATGCATTGTGTTTAAGAATGTGTAACATGTTTGTCTAGATAATGCAGTTTGGTAGCATGCATTGTGTAGTTGAGTTGTAGCATGTCTATCTAAACTTGGTTGTTAGTCGCATATAGATTGAGTGGTACACTCTCATGTCATTGAGTTGTGATATGCATGTGATATTGCATATAGGTATTTGTAGTAATGCATGTGTTGCATTTAGTGAGTCTTTGGGTTTAGCTTAACCATGTAGGTGGCTATGACATTGTGTGTTGAGTGATTGCATGCCGAGTCTAGAGTAACCACGTAGGTGAGCTAGAACTTTGTGTCGTGTTGAGTCGCATATTCACGGAGAATAGTGCTTGTGTTTTAGTTGTCTATTCCAGAGGGAATAGGTCATGCAATCTCTAACTAATCTCTCAGGTGCGTGTCACCTGACGAGGGATTAGTTGTGTGTAATCACAGAGGTATCTCGGTTGCGGATCGATTCTCTGGTGATTGGTGATGAGCCCGATGGTATCTCGCTTGCGGAGCAATTCTCCGGAGGCCCTAGTGGTATCTTAGTTGCCGATCGATTCTCTAGTGGCAGTGTGTGATGTGTGCCTGGTGGTATCTCACTCGCAGTGCGATTCTCCAAAATTGGATTTTCCTACACTCATCCACTCGCACGTGAAGTGGGTCGCGCCAATGGATGACCGCTGCATGACGATGCAGACCGGTGGTATCTCGGTTGCGGATGGATTCTTCAAAGAAAGATGTTTTCAGGCTATGTGACTTTAGTGTTTATAGCCGAGAGTGTTCAGTTGATGAGTTGGTGAGGCTTCCGATGTGTTGTGATGGGATCCGTAGGATTTCTTAGCGGTTGCTAGCATCTGAATTGTGTGTTTGAGTTTGGAGTCTAGGATGTGTCTAGACAGAGTCGAGTTGGAAAGGGCATACGGCTGTCTCGGTCCTACACATCAAGTAAAGAGTCTCCACATAGTGTAGTTGCATGCATGTTAATTAGTGTGTGTTATGCATTGCACTCTGATTGTTGCTTGTTGCATGGTTGTTTGCTGATTGTTTGGGGTTGGGTTGGGGAATTAGAGTAGTATTGTTATTGTTGTTGTTAGTTGGGGCCCTGTTCCCACTGAGTAATAGTAGATTACTCATTCCCCATTGTTGAACCTTTTTGCAGGTAACCAGAGAGGGTTTAGATTTTGTGGGGTGTGGAGGACGTTGCCCGGTGTAGATTTGCGGTGTTGTTTGCAAGTAATAAGAAGACTTTATTTTCCGTTGTTTTTAGTTGTTGTTTATGGGTACCCTTTTGACTTTATATTGTTTTATGGACACCGTCAAGTTCCTGACTTTGTGATATAAATAAAATTTATATTTTTAAATTATAAATTCCCATAATTTCTGATATTAGTCTTGTTCGGACTTACACATCTCTCGACCAAGGTACGGGTTGGCCGACCTTAGGCCTCGGTCGAGAGGGACGGTATCACGGACGGACCGGGTGAAGCCTTGGACTCGTCCTCGGAATTGGCTGGAACGCCTGCAGTACTCGTCAATTGTGGTGCTTCAAGGTCGTTCTTGGTTTGTCCAGTCTAGGACGGTTTGGGGGTGTTACATGACTCCCTGAGCTTTTCTCTTCGTGACCTTTAACCTCAAGTTCATTTCCCCCTTCCTGATCAAAATGGGGTTGATCTTCAGGTTCATGAGTGTTAGGCATTCCTTGCCTTCTCTGATCTTGGGTCATATTAATCCCAAGACCCTCTAAGATGATCCAGAGACTAGTTGCCTTGTCAGATGCTTGAGATAGATTCTTTCAAATCCTCCCAACACTTCTCCCCCATAGTACCCTCTAGACTCCACAAACATTAACATCTCTAGACACTAGAACTCGCCTTGTCATTGGATCAAAGCACTTATATCCCTTCTGTGTTGTTGAATACCCAATGAACATTGCCCTTGTGCTTTTTGGTTCCAACTTGTTCCTCATCTCTCCTTGTACTAGGACAAAACACAAGCATCCTAATACACACATGTGTTTCAAGGCTGGCTTATCCTTATTTAAAACCTCAAATGAAGACTTGTCATCTAGTAGTCTGGTTGGTATCCTATTGATCAGATAGCAAGCAGACATCACAACATCACTCCAAAAACTCTTTGGAACATTCAACTAGAACATGATTGATCTAGCAACATCCATAAGGTGTCCATTCTTCCTTTCAGCAACTCATTTTGTTGAGGTGTGTAAAAGCATCTTGTCTGATGCAGGATCCCATGTTGAGATAGGTGTTGCGTGAATGCCGGACTTGTATACTCACCACCATTATCAGGCTTGAAAATCTTTATCTTGCCATTATAATGGTTAGTTACATAAGCCTGAAAATTTCTAAATGCATCAAGAACCCTATCCTTAGTTTGAATGAGAGTTATACAGGTGTATTTTGATTTTTCATCAATGAATGTCACAAAATATTTGTAGTTTTCCTTAGATAAACAAGGAGCAGTCCACACATCTGAATGCACAAGATCAAAACGTTTCTCATACAAAGTAGTTGATTTCTGAAAGACTGTCTTATAATGTTTACCCAAGATATATGCTTCACATTCATTATTCTTATACATGAGACCTGGTAACATTAAGCTCAAAGTTCTAACATGCGGATGACCTAATCTAGCATGCCATAATGCATCATTACTCAAAACAGAAGTGGAACTAAACGAGTAAATAGAACTAGAAACATGAGCAGTGTCTTACAACATGTAAAGGTCTCCTTTTGTTACTCTTTTCCGGATCAACTAGTTGCTCTCAATATCCTGAAACTTCACATCATTAGGACTGAATATAACATTAGATCAGTCATATAGAAGGGCCTAGAATCCTTGTCAAACAGTTTCAAATTGCCTATTCCTCTTATTGCTACTCTGTCACCATTTGCAATCATTACATGACCTTGAGCAGGTTCTATGTCTTTTATAAGACTATCATCACTAATTATATGGTGAGATGCTTGTGAATCAACTATTAGAGGTTTACCAATATTGTGAGCAGTGTAAGAGCTAGGCGAACAATCTTATGTTACAAATGATCAAGGTTCTTAAGCAACCTAGATGCAGCATATGATTCATTTCCATTTCTCAAATCATCAGGAGTACTAGATAACCTATATGCAGCATAGGAGTACCCTAAAGGGTTACTAAACGAGTTACTTCTGCTAAAAAGTGGGCTCTTGCATCTATGTCCTTCATAAACTTTGCGGGTTTGAGGTGAGGATGGAGTATCCAACACTGACTCCTCTTATGACCCGGCTTCTTGCAGTGGTCACAGTTGCCTCCAAACCTCATATCCTCAACAGTGCTTCTTTCCTCCTGTCTATACATAGCTTTGTTAGCTTGTACAACCTCAGCCTTGTTAGCCAGGGATAGATTCCCTTTGCCTCCAAACAATACCAGTGACCCCTCCTCCTTCTGGATCTGAGCACACACCTCCTTCAAAGTTGGAAGCTTTGAGGACCTCAGGATGTGTTTGATCAAATTGTTGAAGGCATGATTCAAGGTCAGAAGCAACCCAAACACCTGATCTTTCTCGCGCTTCTCCATGAGGATGTCTTGGTCAGCTGTGTTTGGTCTAAGTATCTCTAGTTCAGACCAAAAAGCCTTGAACTTTCCCAAGTGTTTTGTAAACTCCACCTCTTCTTGCTCAAGTGTGTTGATAGCCCTCTCCATGAGGATGTCTTGATCAGCTGTGTTTTGATGTGTTTCCATATATCTTCTGGATCGTCTCCCACATACCTTTTGGCTCTCACAGTAGCTATAAGCTTCAAAGATGGAAGACTCAAGAGACCCTTGCATCATGGTTAGAAACATCATGTCATCTTGAATCCTTTTCTGTTGATCAGCAATAGCAAGCTCTCATGCTCCTTCTTCTTCATTAGAAACAGGTTTTGGAGCTCCATCCGATATGTGACTCCATAAACCCTTGCTTCTAACTGCGGTGTTCACCAAACGAGACCATAACACGTAGTTTCCACCACCTTTAAGAGTAACCGGAACCGTCATCATCACCTTGTTTGCTTCCATTTTCTAACTCGACATAGTAGAGCCCAGAAAGCTTGAATCTTGAACATGAAATGAAGGTGAAGATTGTCGGATTCAAACATCAGTATGTGAGCAACCTGGCTCTGATACCATAAAATGTTTAGAGATTTAAGAATTGAAGACTAGAATTCGAGAGAGAGTGAGGAGATTAGATAAGAGAATGTTTTGGTTTCATTATGAACAAGAGAGAGAGACTCGAAAATGTTTGCTTGGTTATTACTCTGAGTATGTGTTACAATATATAGAGGGGGGGGGAGCCTAATCTACAAATGTTCACAAAGGAGAAAAAACATGTGGAGTCAACAAGGGAGTGGCACGCCTGGTTTGAATGCATGGCTGAGGTTGGTTGATGCCTTTGGCATCATGACCAGATGCCCCTTCTCCTTTCCAGCTCTAGCCAGACTGTCAAGGGAGAGACTTATCTGCAGAGCTTATCCTTTTTCTTTACCGGGTAGCACCAAGTTAACTCTCCATTTCACTGTGCCTCCTTTTACCTTAGCTTTCCTTCTTCCTTCAGACCGAAGTTCGATCCCAGGCATGTACGGATGGTGAGTTGTACGGCCAAGGGCCATTCTTACATAATGCCCTATTTTGCACAAATACAAAATGTGGTTTTAATCGAGTCTAAATAGGTTTTGGTCGAGTGGTCCATACAGTCGGTCGTACAGTCCGTGCGGTCCGTACAACTCGCCCTAACTTTTCACCATCTTCTTTTGATCCTATTTCATAGATTAAGAAGCTTCAAACCTTCTTCTTAAGTTACTCAGATCAACATCTGCTAATTGCATCATGAGCATTGATATGATGTTTTGCATTTACATAAGATTTTGGTGTGTGATTCAATCCGGTCCAGTGATGTTTTGATGTTAATGACATAGTTAATCCATCAGAGATGTCAAGTAGGATTTAGAAGTATGACTAAGCTACTTGAATCTATGGTCTTGATTAAACTATTGTTATTAGCATGTCTGATTGTTTTCATTGCATTCTACTTAGGTTGTTTAAAATGAAACATATAATGGTTAATTCACTCGGATTGAATCTGTTGCATTCATATAGCTGCTGTTTAAGTTCGTTGCATTCATATATGGTGCATTTATCCATCCTAGTTAAAATTGTATTGTTTAAATCTTGCATTGCATCTAGAGAAATTGAAAATGCTTGATCTTGGTCTTGTTGATTGGCTTGTTTCAAGATTATTGCATTCTTGAGGCGTTGGTGATCTAACCAGATGTGTGATCTTGGTTTGGTCCCAATGGGATGATCTAATCTTGCATTGAGTTTTGGTGATGTTAGGTACACATGATGTGATATAGTGACAAACCAAACCAAAGTGAAAAGACAAAGGTCTAATGCCATTGCATATCATCACTGGGCGTGTTAGTCCCCAAACTACATGAAGTGTAGTGTGATTGAGTATGCAATGAGAGGTTGATACCATTGTATGATACCACTTGGACGCATAAGTCGCAAATACTGAAGGAAGTGTAGAGTGGGATATCATACAACGAGAGACTACCATGTGAGAGCTCTTAAGGTGATTCAAACACCATTAGTTCATGGTATAAGGAAGAGAGCCAAAAATGACAAGGGTAGGGACATCATGCCTTGTAAAGACTGATGGTTCCTTAAGGCAATGGGATTTCATACACTTAGCTCACAAGCTTAGCTCCTCCCCCAGTCTTGGAGATAAGCTTAAGGGGGAGGCTTAATATGCACGATCCATGGTCTAGTATCAAGCCTTTGCAAGGAATTCAACAAAGGATCAAGCAACCAGGTGTATGTAGAGGCGTATCTATACAAAGATGTTGTTCAGAGCAGTCTTGGTTGTGTGTGTATGAAAGCTCATTTCAATGCGGCCTCTGTGGTGGAGTGGTAGAAAATGAGGCTGAAGGATCTACACAGGCTCCCATCAAGTTGGTGTTGCCAGAAGAGGTTGCAAATGGCCGAGTGTGAGGGATTCAAGTGACTATCCTATCCAGTCACTCCTCAACTAAACAAAAGGGAAGTATCTTAAACTCAATTTAATTCAAGTCATTCATCATTTCCATTATAAATTCTCGAAATGATACTTAAAAATGTTTGATTGAATTAGTTCTTACTTCTTTGGTCAATTAGGTTGTGCACGGATGTTATTGCATTAGTTAAATCCATCTTTGTTATCTTGCATCATTTATAAGTATGTCTAAGTTGCTTGAATTACTGGTTTTTATTAACTGTTGTGCTTTGCTTTAAGTATACTATTCGATTAAACCTGATGAATTCTTGATAAGTAATGAGGCACCTTTGGGATAATGTATCAGGTACCATTGCTTGAGCCTCATTGAAGATAATCATGGTCGTTTCCTAGCTTCTCTAAGGTGTCTAAGAAGTCAGTTGAGAGGGGTAGACCCAAACCAGGTCTATCAAGAGGTCAAGCTGAGTTTGAAGTGTGCGCAAGCTATGAGTTGTTTCTGCACCTGTCTAGGCCACGATCTAGAGTCCTTTGTCTCCAACCACACTGGTTCTAAGGCACAAAGGCTGAATTTCTAATCCCTAGGCCTTGAAAGATCTTACTATTTTTCTTATCAAGGTTTTATCCCTAAGGAGGGTTTTCTTTGGTAAGATTTTTAATGAGGAGATTCTTCAGGGTTCCAAGATTGACTAAGGACCCCTACAGTCAAGCTTGAGAGGAACTGTTAACCCGAAGTGAAGAAATGATTCACTAAAGGTGTTGTGCAAAGTTAGGGCTAAATTCCAAGAAAAGTTCTATCAAGACTTAAGGAGTGTACAAAAGCTTATGATGAGATAAGATAAGGTCCAATAAAGATCTATACTGAAAGTAGAAGACACTGGGGGAGTTCAGGAGCATTTAGACGATGGTGCAAAGCTAGGGACTAATATGTACACACAATCGTACGGACTGTACGTAGATGGTCAACCCAAAACTTAACCATCTAACCATTTAAGCTCAATTTGAGCTTGTGCAAACTTAGGGAGTGGAGTGTACGTACATGAGGTCCGTACAAGCCATACAAGTGATGGTTTAACCAGATTGTTGACTCACAAATTGTGGAAATGAGGCTGAATAAAGAGAGGATGAGTTTATGAAGGCATCAGGAGTAAACAAGGAAAATAAATGAAGTAAGGTCGACCTGTCCGTACAAGACCGTACAGGCCGTACAAGGTCGACCATACACTTCTCGACCAGCCGAACGATGAAGCGCCGAAAGTAAAAAACTATCTAGGGAAGTAACTTGGCAAGTTACTCTAAGGTTCTACACTTACCATCCGAACGTTGGAGAGGATAAGGCGCACGTTGACAGGTTGGCCAAGGCTGGAAGCATCTGGTCCAAGATTCTAAGGTGCTCCAACGAGCAAGACCTCTCGTCCACACATTTGAATGAGGCGCACTCCTCCGGATGGACTGGCCACGTCTCTCCTTAGTTTACCATTGATCCTTTGTAAAGTAGACTCTCTATATATTGTAATCAAAGGCCAAGAAATAAATCAAGGAGAACATTTCTCTATTCTTCTCTATTCTAGTCTACGAGTTCTTAATCTCCATTTCTTTGGTTCTAAGTAAAGCATCAACCTTTATTACCAAATCTCTCATCCTTCGATCATTTCTCCTCTTATTTCTCAAAACTCATATGGTATCAGAGCCAAGTTGCTCGGATATCTGATTTCTCTTCCGCAAATACTCTGTTCTAAGTTCAAGATCCAACCTTTCAAATCTCTACCTTCAATCCCAAGCTTTTCAAGATGGAAAACATCAAGACTTTGGCGATTCCGGTTCCTCTCAAGAGGGTGAACTACTTACTCTGGTCGTGTCTGGTGAAGACAGCTCTAGGAGGCAAAGGCTTATGGAGCCATGTCAGCAGCTCTGAAGCCCCAAAGCAGACGGTCCAAGATGGTGAGAAGGAGATTGTCACCACCGAGGAGGCGAGATGGGAGCAAGAAGGCATGATGGTTCTAACCATCCTCCAAATCTCTCTGATGCTCCTATACTCGAAGCATACTCTTACTGTGAGACAGATAAAGATCTGTGGGATACGTTGAAGAAGTTGTACGGAAAAAATCACCAATCTGAGTAGGGTATTTGAAGTGAAGCGTCCCATCAACAACCTAAGCCAAGAAGGGGTGGAGTTTACTCAACATTTGGGAAAGTTCAGAACTTAATGGTCGGAGCTCCAGAAGCTGAGGAAAGGCTTGAGCAAGACAAGGTGTTTGTTCTCTTGCTCACTCTCAATCCAGCATACAATGATCTCTTCAAACTTATCCTGAGATTCGAGAAGCTTCCATCTCTTGAAGAAGTTTGCTCACAGATCCATAAGGAGCAATCTTCTCTTGATCTATTTGGAGGAAAAGGAGACCTTGCCTCGGCAAACAAAGCCTCTGAAGTTCCTCAAGCTAATCGGGTGTCATACAAGACCGAAGACAGTAGGCCTGGTGTTTGTAAGCATTTCAAGTGTAGATGCCACAAGAAAGAGCAGTGCTGGATACTTCACCCACACCTCAAACCACCTAAGTTTGCAGCTAGAGACAGAGACGCAAGAGCTCAGTTCACAAGTGGCATGGTGGAGCAGGATCAGCAAGCAAGTACTCTACTGGTCAGGCTGAAGGAGGTAAAGCTCTAACCACCCATGGAACCTTGAAGAGAAATGACGGTGGTATAGTTAAGAGATCCGAACTCGACCTTCTAATCAATGCCTTCAAGCAGTACTCTGGTGTGGCAGTAGGTAGCTGTTTAGATGCATCTAAGGTGTATAAAATTGTGGGTACCTCACTTGTTAGATATAGAATTCAAAACATGAGAAGTATATCTCTTGCTGCATCTACATTGCCGAAACCTCTGATCATTGATTCCGGTGCATCTCATCCTATGATAAGTGACACTAGAGTAATCAAGGACATGTTATGATTGCAAACGAAGATATGATACACATTAAAGAAATTGGAACTTGCACTTGTTTGAAAAGAATTCTAAAGCTTGCTATATGCCTTACTTCACATCCAACTTGTTATCTGTTAAGAGGGCAACTACTGATTTGAATTGCCAAGTCAATTTCAGTCCTAATGATGTGATATTTCAGGATATTGAGAGCAATAGACTGATTGGGAAGGGGATCACAAGAGAAGATCTATATATCAAGCCCTTCTCTGATTTAAATTGCGCATTTAGTTCCATTCCTATTTTGAATAATGATGCATTGTGGCATGTTAGATTAGGACATCCACATGATAGAGCCTTGAACTCGATAGTTCCTAATGTTTCTTTCAAGAATAATGATTGTGAAGCTTGTATTTTGGGTAAACATTGCAAGTCAGTTTTTCCAAGGTCTAGAACAATTTATGAAAATTGCTTTGATCTTGTGCATTCAGATGTTTGGACTGCTCCTTGTTTGTCTAGAGAAAACCAGAAGTATTATTATGTCACATTCATTGATGAAAAATCGAAATATAGTTGGATCACCCTGATTAAGTCTAAAGATAGAGTGTTAGAGGAATTTAAAAACTTTCAGTCATACATTGCTAACAATTACAATGCCAAGCTCAAAATATTTAGATCAGATAATGGACGGGAGTACACCCTCAATGCTTTCAAGGATCACCTGGCCAAGCAAGGTATTATTCACCAGACAAGTTGTCTCTACATTCCTCAACAAAAGGGGGTAGCTGAAAGGAAGAATCGGCACCTTATGGAGGTTGCAAGGTCGATCATGTTCCATAGACATGTTCCAAAGAGGTTTTGGAGTGATGCTGTGATCTCTTCCTGTTATCTAATCAACCGAACCCCTACAAGGATCCTGAAATATGTCTCTTCTTTTGAATTCCTCAACAAGACCAAGCCATCTCTAGATCATCTTCGGATGTTTGGATGCCTTTGCTATGTATTGGTACCAGGTGAAATGAGAAACAAGCTTGAGCCAAGGAGTTCTAAGGAAATGTTCATTGGGTACTTACAACTTAAAAGGGGTACAAGTGTTATGATCTGCTGAAAAGGAAGGTTTCAGTGTCTAGAGATGTGAATTTCGTAGAGGGAAGAGGGTACTATGAAGAGAGCAAGTGGGATGACCTTAAGGATCTCTATCAAGACTCAACAGACCGAGCTACAAACCTACGAATCATCCTAGAGAGTTTGGGTATCAACATGTCCCAGGATCAAGAGCCTAGCAGACAGCCAACAACACCACCTCAAGAAACCAAAAACACTGAAGATACCAACATTGATCATGAGGGGGGTAATGAAGATGATCTTGACCAGCAGCACCAGGAAAGCTAAGTACAAGATTCAATTCACCATGATCAAGCACTTATGAAGAAGCAATGAAGCACAAGGTGTGGAGAGAATCAGTGGGCAGTGAGAGAGATGCTATGATCAAGAATGGAACTTTCAGAACTACCAAGAGGAAACAACGCTGTCACAAGCAAATGGATCTTCACTATCAAGTACAATACGGATGACACTCTTGAAAGACACAAGACTAGACTGGTGGTCAGAGGAATTACTCAAACCTATGGTGAATATTACTTGGATACCTTTGCTCCAGTGGCCAAGCTTCACACTATCTGCATTGTGTTATCCATTGCAACTAACCTTGAGTGGGTCTATGGAAAATGGATGTCAAGAATGCTTTTCTCCAATGAGAGCTTGAAGATGAGGACTACATGCATCCACCTCCTGGTCTTGAGCATTAGGTGAAACCTGGAAACCTCTTCAGATTGAAGAAGGCAATCTATGGCCTTAAAAAATCCCCTAGAGCCTGGTACAACAAGTTGAACACCACTTTAAATGGACGAGGCTTCTTAGGATCAGAAATCGACCACACTCATGTTAATGATATCATCATAACAGGGAGTGACAAATCTGGTATTCAATCTAGTAAAGAATTCCCTAGATCTATGTTTGATATCAAGGACTTCGGCAACCTGAAGTACTTCCTTGGAATTGAAATATGTCGATCTACGGATGGACTATTCCTTTCTCAAAAGAAGTAGACATTTGATTTATTGAAGGATGCAGGTAAAGTAGATTGGAAACCAGCCAAAACACCACTGGAAGACTGATATAAGCTAACACTTGAGGGGGAGATTGAAGAGAACAAGCCATTTGAAGATGCCAAGCTATACATGAAGATGGTTGGAAAGCTCATCTACATCACAATCACAAGAGCAGATATATGCTACGCTGTGAATCAAGTAAGCCAGCACATGCAAACACCAAAGATTCACCATTGGAATATGGTGGACCGGATCCTAAGGTATCTAAGTGGCTCACCTGACCAAGGAGTCTGGATGGGGTGTGACAAAAGCACAAAGCTGGTTGGATACAATGATGAAAATTGGGCAGGAGATAGAGTGGATAGAAAACCAACCACAAGGTATTGCACATTGATTGGAGGCAAAATTGTGACTTGGAAGAGCAAAAAGCATAAGGTGGTATCTTGTTCAAGTGCTGAGGCTAAATATAGGGCAATGAAGAAGCTGTCAAGTGAGATTGTATGGATCAAGGGGATCCTCAAAGATTTAAGCATTGAAGTTAACACTCCCATCACCATGCACTGTGACAACCAAGCAGCTATTCACATTGCGTCCAACTTTGTCTTTCATGAGAGAACCAAGCACATAGAGATTGATTGCCACAAAGTCAGACAACTGATGGTTCAAGGAGTGATCCTTCCATGCTATACCAGAAGTGAAGTTTAGTTGGCTGATGTGTTCACCAAGGCTGCGAGGCAGAAGACCATTGAGTACATCCATTCCAGATTGGGGCTCATTGATCTCTCACAGACATAGTCCCCTAAACCATGAAGACACCACTCATTTTCTCTCATCAAAGTCTTATCACATTGAGTTTACTTTGGTGAGGTTTTTAATGAGGGGGATCTACATGGATGTCCAAGATTGATCAGTTCCCTCGATCAAGCTTGAGGGGGAGTCTGGATACGAGGCTGAATAAAGAGAGGATGAGTTTATGAAGGCATCAAGAGTAAACAAGAAAAAGAAATGAAGTGAGGTTGACATGTCCGTACAAGGCCATACAAGCCGTACAAGGTCGACCGTACACTTCTCGACCAGCCGAAGGATGAAGCGCCAAAAGTGAAAAACTATCCGGGGAAGTAACTTGGCAAGTTACTCTATAGTTCTACACTTACCATCCGAACGTTGGAGAGGATAAGGTGTGCGTTGACAGGCTGTCCAAGGCTGGAAGCTATTTTATTGAATCTACTTCAAGATAAAGATAGCAAGAACCATGGCGCGTCTTTCAAGGTGTCTTCCCCTTTCTCTTGTCCTGACTGATGAAGATCTCTCTTGGAAACAAAGGTGTATGCAGCATTTTTGCAAACAAGCTCCAAAACCACCTTGTTCAAGCTTTTTTCTCTGATCTCTTCAAGATGAAACCTTTCAAGAAGAAAGCTTTCTCTCTTGTCCAGAATTTGGTGACTTGTATCCATGAAGAAAGGTGGGTTCTTGAGTGTATTGGTGTTGAGAAGTAAAATCTTGAGTAATCTAAGTAAAGAAGATAAGAAATGAAAGACTAGAGAGATTAAGGAAGAAAGAAGAATATTTTGTCGAATGAGACTTAAGAAACCATTGAGACTTAGAGAGAGACTAGAGAAGACTGAAATGATTTCGAGCCTCGGCCACTGGGGTATTTACATGGAGCTCGTCATCGCCAGGGGGGGATTAGTCCTGAGGCCTAGGAAGCCGATGGGATACCCTGAATTCCTTAAAATTCAAAAAAAATAATACTTGACAGAGGTTAGAATATTAAGAGGAAGGATCAGGGTGCATAAAGATTAGGGTTACAACGGTCCTAAGACTAAAGTTGTGGAGTCAAGGCTGGGAAGGAGCATTCATTTGAATACTTGGTCGAGAGGCTTCACACGCTTGATGCCAAAAGCATCTTGACCAGATGATCTTCCTTTCCAGCCACAAGCCAGCATGTCCATCCGTGCTTCCTTATCCTTTGGTAAAGCTTGATCCGGAGAGGTAAATGGTAAATGTAACATCTGGTCGAGTTAAATTTACCCTGGTAACTTTCGACCATAGTCGATCTTGGTCATCCACTTGTACGGCATGTACGGTCTCTTGTAAGGCCACTTGTAGGGACGACCCAAAATAAAATCCTCTCCATTTCTTCATAATTCCTCTATCATTTAAAAATCTTTGTTCAACACTCCCCCTCAAGCTTGGATACCATGAGATCTTCCTTATTAAAAACCTTATAAAAAACCCTCTTTAGGGAAAAAACATTGACAAGGAAAAGAGTATTGATCCCATGGCAAAGGGGATCATCTCTTTCTGGTGAGATCCATGAGTCCAAGTCCCGTGTGGATTGACTCAATAGTTTTATGTCTAGCTGCCTTAGTGAACACATCAGCTAGCTGGTCATCACTTCTTGTATAGCAAGGCAAGATGTCTCCGGATACAATTATTTGCCTCACCTTATGGCAATCAACCTCAATATGATTCGTCATTTCATGGAACACTGAGTTGGATGTAATGTTGATGGTAGCTTGGTTATCACAATGCATTGTCATAGGCATGGCTTGATCAATTCACAAGTGCTTCAGTATACCCTTGATTCAAACCAACTCGTTCCAACTTCATCATTGCTCTATACTCAGTTTCTGCACTTGAGCATGACACCACCTTCTTCTTCTTGATCTTCCAAGTAACAAGGTTACCACCAATGAATGTGCAATAGCCTGTAGTAGACTTTCTATTCATTCTATCTCCAGCCCAGTCAGCATCACAATACCCAACCACCTTAGTGCTCTCACTTCATCCCATCCAAACTCCTTGGCCGAGTAATAGTCAAGTAAATCAACTTACCAACAAGCTTTCTATAAAGCTTGCCTTGTAACTTACCAACAAGCTTTCAATCTCCCCCTCACGTGGGACTTTTTATCCATACTCCAGATGAGTTTTGGCCGTCTTTCCTCCTTGTATACCTGCATCGTTCAAAAGATCAAGTGTATACTTTCTTTGGGAGAGAAATAAACATTCCTTGGATCTACATATCTCTATTCCAAGGAAATATTTCATCTCTCCCAAATCTTTTATTTCAAAAACAGATTTTAGATAGTATTTGGTAACTTGTATACCTTCCTTGTCACGTCTAGTGATGATGATATCATCAACATACACTAGAAGGAAAATGATACCTGATGATGTAATGAGGGTGAAGAGAGTATGGTCGAGTTTAGATCTCTTGAAGCTTCTTCCATTCAAGGTGGTGCTGAGCTTGTTTTACCATGCCCTGGGTGACTGCTTGAGACCATAGATGGCTTTTTCAACCACAGAACATTCTCTTCCTTCACCAAGTGTTCTAATAAAGTATGAGGATACATGTACACCTCATCTTCAAGTTCTCCTTGAAAAATGCATTTTTCACATCCATCTACCAAAGCACCCATTTAAGGTTTACTGCCACTAACAATACTATTCTAATTGTGTGAAGCTTTGCAACTGGAGAAAATGTGTCTAGATAGTGCTCACCATACGTTTGAGTAAATCCTCTTGCAACCAATCTGGTCTTCTTCCTATCAATCTTTCCATTTTCGAGGTACTTGATTGTGAAGATCCATCTACTAGACACTGCTTTTTTCCCTTTTTGTAGCTCACTTTCATATGATCATTGTGTATTCTTCAGCACCAACTGATTCCTTCCACTACTTATCCTTCATTGCCTCCTCATATGACTGTGGAATATAACTCTCATCCAATCTGAGCATGAAAGCACAATGCTCTTCAGGGTAGTGAGCAAACGAGCATGATACTTGAGATGGATGTTCCACAGCCTGAGCATTGTAATATACTCTGGTGTTTAACCAATTAGAAGGAGGATTCCTTATCCTGGTGCTTCTCCTTAAGGGCTGTTCCACCACTGGTTCGTATTTCTGATCCTGACCATTTCCCTCTTGCTCATATTCCCTTGCCATTTCTTCCTCATTTCCTTGTTTCACACCTCGATAATGAGACCCTGAACTTTCTTCATCTTGCTTGTTTCCTTCAGGTTTATTCCCCCCTCATTGTCGAAGTGGGGTGGCTGACCTTCTTCATTGGTTGTGGGGAGGGCCTTGATTTTTTCCTCCTCCAGTCTTTGGATCCTGGGATAGATTAATCCCAAGACTTTCAAGATAATCTGCAAGTTAGTTGCCTTGTCCGTGGAGAGAACCTTCAACTCTGACTAGTTCTTTTCTTCATAATAGCCTCTCTCTTCAACAAATTTCACATCCCTGGACACCAGAACTCTCATGGCTACTGGAATATAGTACTTATAGCCCTTCCAAGTTGGTGAGTATCCAATGAATATCCCTTTAGTGCTCTTTGCCTCCAACTTGTTCCTCAACTCTCCTGGTCTAAGAACAAAGCATAGACAACCAAAGAGTCGGAGATGATCCAAGGTTGGTCTATACCTTTTCAAGACCTCAAATGGTGACTGATCATTAAGAGTCCTGGTTGGAGTTCGGTTGATGAGGAAGCAAGCAGTGGGAACTGCATCACTCCAAACACTCTTTGGAACATAAGCATGGAACATCATGGACCTTGCAACCTCCATGAGATGCATGTTCTTCCTCTCCGCCACTCCATTTTGTTGCGGGTATATGGGCAGCTTGTCTGATGAAGAATTTCATGGTGAGATAGGTGTTGCTTGAAGGCTTGACTCGTGTACTCTCCACCATTAGTGATCTAAAAATTTTAAGCTTAGCATTGAAATGGTTAGTCACATAGCTTTGAAAGTTTCTAAATGCATCAAGCATCCCATCTATAGATGGAATCAAGGTTATCCAAATGTATTTAGACTTATAATCTATGAATGTGATAAAATACTTATGATTCTCTCTAGACAAACAAGAAGAAATCCAAACATCCGAGTGAACTAAATCAAAGAAATGTTCATAGATGGTTGTGGATTTATGAAACACAGTCTTACAATGCTTGCCTAAAATACAAGCTTCACAATCTTTATTCTCAAACACAACATCTGGAACCATTAAGTTTAAAGCTCTAACATGAGGATGTCCTAATCTAGCATGACACAAAGCATTCTTATTTTTAATAGAAGCAGAAACAAAAGTAAATGAACAACTATGACCAGGCAGTGAAGTAAGTTTTTCAAGCGTATAAAGGTCTCCTTTTGTCACCCCTTGCCCAATCAATCGACTGCTCTCAATATCCTAAAACTTCACATCATTAGGACTAAAGATAACATTGCAATGCATATCAGTGGTATATTTCTTGACAGAAAGTTAATAAAAAGTAAACTCTGGCATGTAAAAGGCTCTAGATTCCTTATCAAACATTTTTAATTTGCCAATACCTCTAATTGGTATCCTATCTCCATTAGCAATCATGACATGTCCATGCGTAGGTTTTATATCTCTAATAAGACTAGTATCACTAATTATATGATGGGATGCACCTGAATCAACTATCAAAGGCTTAGACATGTTATGAGCAATATGAGATTGACCAAGCATCCAAGTATCGGTATAAGCATTATCAGTTTGATCAACTATACTACCAACCTTAGATGCACCAAAAGAATACCCACTGACATTACCAAGAGTGTTACCATTATCCTTGATCATTGTTATGAGGGCATCCATTTCTGATCGGCAGATGAACTCATGCTCATTTGGTCGGTTTTGATGGGCGGTGTAGGTCACCAGGGCCTTGCTTTCACCACCTTCACGACTCTCTGATTCATTTGATCGGTTTGAGGTCCCACCTCCATGTTGATCACTTTATCCATAGGTGACATTCACCATTGCTTCCCTATCCTTCATGAACTTGGTCGGCTTAAGGTGAGGATGAAGGATCCAACATTGGCTCTTCTTATGACCATGCCTCTTGCAATGGTCACAGTTCCCATTGAACCTTCGGTTTTCATCGTTTCCAGTGAACCTCCTGTCTTTATACTTGTTGTACTTGCTGGCTTGGGGCACCTCGGCTTGATTGGCATGAGTGAGGTCTCCCTTTCCTCCAAAGAGCCCGCGGACCCTTGTTCCTTCTGGATTTGTGCGCATACTTCTTCAAGGGATGGAAGCTTCTCATTTCTTAGGATGTTCTTGATGAGCTCGTTGTAGGTAGTATTGAGGGTGAGAAGCAGACAAAAGATATTGTCTTGATCAAGCCTCTCATTCAGCTCATTTGGATCTGTGGTGCTCGGCCTCAAAATCTTAAGTGTCGACCATAAAGCTCGAAACATACCTTAGTGTTTGGTAAACTCTATGTGTTCTTGAGCTAGATTGTTCATAGCCCTCTTGATCTCAGACACCCGTGTGTGGTTTGAGATATTCGCATACACTTTGTGAAGTGTATCCCACAGAACTTTGGCCTTCTCACAGTAGCTGTAGGCCTCTGAAATCGACGGAAACAGTGAGCTCTGGAGGATAGACATCACCAGATTGTCCTCCTGGATCCACTTCACTTTATCACACACGAAAATATACTTGTCGGATTCATGAGTAATGAATTTCGGAGCTTCATCCTCAAGGATATGACTCCATAAACCCTTTCTTCCCACGGCTGTCTCCACCACACAAGACCATAGGAGGTAGTTTCCTCCTTTGAGAGAAACATGAATGACAGTAGTCTTGGTCTTGTCCATCTTGTTCCTCACGGATCAAAAAGAAAAGTTCTTTAGTATTCAAAATCAAAACCCATATTCAAGTGAACGTGACTTTGATACTATGAAATCTTTAGTAGAATCTAAGTGAAGAAGATAAGAAATGAAAGACTAGAGAGATTAAGGCAGAAAGAAGAACATTTGATCAGATGAGACTTAAAAAACCATTGAGACTTAGAGAGGGAGAATAGAGAAGACTGAAATGATTTGCTTGATTAATGATACTCGACAAAGGTTGCAATATATAGGGGAGGGACTCGGGTGCATAAATATAAGGTTTACAACGGTCAAAATACTAAACGTCTGGATTCAAGGCTGGGAAGGAGCGTTCATTTGAATACTTGGTCGAGAGGCTTCACCCTCTTGATGCCAAAAGCATCTTGACCAGATGCTCTTCTTTTCCAGCCACGAGCCAGCTTGTCCATCCGCGCTTCCTTATTCTTTGGTAAGCATCATTCGGAGAGGTAAATGATAAATATAAATTCTGGTCGAGTTACATTTACCCGGGTAACTTTCGACCATGGTCGATCTCGGTCGTCCACTTGTACAGCCTGTACGGCCTCTTGTACGGTCACTTGTACGGACGACCCAAAATCAAATCCTCTCCATTTCTTCATACTTCCTCTATCATTTAAACATCTCTGCTCAACAAGAAGTGTGATAATAGACAGAATATGGTGTGAATGAGTGTGTGAGAGAGTTTGGTTGAGAGAAAACAAGAGAATAGTTGAGAGACAAGAGTATGGTGTGAATGTGTGTGTGAGAGAGTTTGCCAGAGATTAAGAGAGTTGATAGAGTATATGAACCAGAGAATAGGAGAATTAATGAAGGAGAGAGTTAACTCTAGAATAGGAGAATTAACGAAGGAGAGAGTTAACTCTCACTTCAGAGAGTATGAGAGATTATAGAGAGTTTAAGAGATAATCATGAGAGTGTTTGTTAGAATAGAGAAACCAGAGTATAAGGGAGATTGAAATAGGACCAGAGAATGGTGAAGAAGAAAGGGAAACTCCACCATTGAGCTTAACAATTTCGTGATACATGAGGAGTGGCTTTCTAGCTAAACTTACAAGACAAACAAACACATTAAACAACATTAACATAGGGAATGAGCAAACAAGTAATATTGTGAGGAATCAGAAGGAGCAGGTTGGCTGGGACAGACTGGGCTCCTCCAGAATGAGAGACCATGACAGGTCCTAACAGCTCTTAAGTTCAGAATGTGACTTCCTCATCTTGCCTCCATTTGAATTCAAACTTTCCTTGGCGCTAGTGACCAGGTTTCTTGCAGAGATGAGATGACCCGAGATTTGCACTTCAATAATCTTGGTCTTGATTTTTTGCACAAACTCTGCACAAAAGATTATCTTCAACCCTTGTTTTGCACATTGATCTTTGGGTGTTTTGAGTCTCACCCAAACTTTCCACATCATTATATTTTTTGTGCAAATCTTGTGCAAGATAATCTTTTTGTACAAACTTTGCACATCATTATCTTTGTGCAGTCTTTTCACATACGACTTGATCAAACTCACTGATGCTTCTTCCTTATTCATTCCAACACTCCCCCTCAAGTTTGACCATAGGAGATCCTTGGACCAGCTTGGAACCTTGAAGAAGCCCCTTCACTAAAAACCTTAGCCAGAAAACCCATTTGGGACAAAACCAACTAAGGAAAAGAGTAGAGTTCTTCAAAGCCCAGGGATTGGCCAGTGAGCCTAAGGAACTTCAGATAACTCATTGTAAAGTCCTGAGGCTCTGGATCATGGCCTAACGTGAGGTGCAAGCGTGAAATCCACCACTTGGACACACAAACATCTCATAACTCTTCTTAAGGCCGGTTGTGTCTCCACCTCTCTTCTGACTAATAGCCATCTTGATATGACTTAAGGACCACTAGCTTATGCTGCAGAGAGCTCCAAGTACCTACAACATAATGCATAAACACTTGCATCAATTCTCAAGAAATAATCCAATCAAAATTTAACTCAAAGAATGAAATGGTTACTCACCTGCATTTGGTGTGATGAGAATGGTGAGGGGTGTCTTTTGGACACTTGAATCCTCCATTAGAACTGAGGTGAGGCAATGGACGACTTGGACCTTCAAGATTTATCCCCCATTACCCCTCCTCAAGCTTGATCCAGAGAGTATAGGGGAAGGACCTATGAGTTTTAAGAAATAAGAGGAGAAACGATCGAAGGATGAGATATTTGGTGATAATTAGAACCAGAGAAATGGAGAAGAAGAACACGAGACTAGAATAGAGAAGAAGAGAGAAATATTCTCCTTGATTTAATTCTTGGTATTAGATGATAATAAATAGAGAGCCTTCTTTACAAAGGATCAATGGTAAACTAAGGAGAGACGTGGCCAGTCCATCCGGAGGAATGCGCCTCATTCAAACGTGTGGACAAGAGGTCTTGCTCATTGGAGCACCTTGGAATCTTGGACCAGATGCTTCCAGCCTTGGATAGCCTGTCAACGCGCACCTTATCCTCTCCAACGTTCGGATGGTAAGTGTAAAACCTTAGAGTAACTTGCCAAGTTACTTCCCCAGATAGTTTTCACTTTTGGTGCCTCATCCTTTGGCTGGTATAGAAGTGTACGGCCTTGTACGGACATGTCAACCTCACTTCATTTCTTTTCCTTGTTTACTCCCGATGCCTTCATAAACTCATCCTCTCTTTATTCAGCCTCATTTCCACACTCCCGCTTAAACTTGATCAACGGAACCGATCAAGCTTGGACATCTAGGAAGATCCCCCTCATTAAAAACCTCACCAAAGAAAACCCAATGGGATAAGACTTTGATGAAGGAAAAGAGTGGAATCTTCATTGTTTAAGGGACTATGGCTGAGAGAGATCAATGAGTCCCAATCTGGAATGGATTGTCTCAATTTTCTTCTGCCTCGCAGCCTTTGTGAAACATCAGCCTACAGATATTTACTTCTGGTATAGCATGGAAGGATCATTACTTGAACCACCAGTTGTCTGACTTTGTGGCAATCAACCTATATGTGCTTGGTTTGCTCATGGAAGATATAGTTGGACGCAATGTGAATAACTGCTTGGTTGTCACAGTGCATGGTGATGGGAGTGTTAACTTCAGTGACTAGATCTTTGAGGATCCCTTTGATCCATACCAGCTCACTTGACAACTTTCTCATCGCCCTATATTCAGCCTCACCACTTGAACAAGATACCACCTCCAAGTCACAATGTTGCCTCAAATGAATGTACAATACCATGTGGTTGATTTCCTATCCACTCTATCTCCTGCCCAATCTGCATCACAGTATCCAACCAGATTCATGCTCTTGTTACACCCCATCCAGACTCCTTGCCAGGTGAGCCACTTAGATACCTTAGTTTCCACCATACTCCAATGGTGAATTTTTGGTGTTTTCATGTGTTGTCTTACTTGATTCACCGCATAGTAGATATCTGTTCTTGTGATAGTGAGGTTGATCAGCTTCCCAACGATCTTCATGTATAGCTTGGCATTCTCAAATGGCTTGTTTTCTTCAATCTCCCCCTTAAGTGTTAGCTTATTCCTTCTTCTACTGGTGTGTTGGCTGGTTTCCCATCTACTTTAAATGAATCCTTCAATAAATCAAGTGTGTACTTCCTTTGAGAAATGAATAGTCCATTCGTAGATCAACATATTTCAATTCCAAGGAAGTACTTTAAGTTACCCAAGTCATTAATATCAAACATAGATTTAAGGAAGTCTTTAGTAGATTGAATACCAGATTTGTCACTCCACTCAAGGTTGGTTGCAATGGATAACACAATGTGGTTCATGTGAAGCTTAGCCACTAGAGCAAATGTATCCATGTAATCTTCACCATTGGTTTGAGTAAATCCTCTGGCCACCAGTGTAGTCTTGTGTATTTCAATAGTGCCATCCGCATTGAACTTGATAGTGAAGATCCATTTTCTTGTGACAGCTTTCTTTCCTCTTGGTAGTTCTGCTTCAAACCAAGTTCCATTGTTGATCATAGCATCTCTCTTACTGCCCACTGATTCTCTCCACACCTTGAGTTTCATTGCTTCTTCATAAGTGCTTGGAACTTCTTCTCCATCCAATACTCCTATGAAAACTTGGTGTTCAACTAAGTAGCAAGCCAAGAAACATGTACCTCCAAGAGGACTCGCTACTGCTTCAGCATTGTAGATTACCCTTGTGTTCTTCCAATAAGAGGGGTGATGCCTGATTGTGGTACTTCTTCTTAGAGGTTGAGCTTCAGGTTCAGGTCATGGTGCTCTTGCTTCTGACTCATCTCCACTACTGTGCCCCAATTCTTCTTGTTCAGAACCAGCTTGACCATGGTGAGTTGAATCTTGTACTGAGCTTTCCTGGTGCTGCTGGTCAAGATCATCTTCATTACCCCCTCATGATCAAGGTGGGCATCTTCAGTGTTTCTGGTTTCTTGAGGTGTTGTTGTTGGTATCTGCTAGGTTCCTGATCCTCGGACATGTTGATACCCAAACTCTCTAGGATGATCCGTAGGATTGTAGCTCGGTCTGTTGGGTCTTGAGAGAGATCCTTAAGGTCATCCCACTTGCTCTCTTCATAGTACCCTCTTCCCTCCAAAACTTCACATCTTTAGACACTGAAACATTCATTGTCAGCGGATCATAACACTTGTACTCGTTTTGAGTTGTAGAGTACCCAATAAACATTTCATTAGAACTCCTTGGCTCAAGCTTGTTTCTCATTTCACCTGGTACCAAAACATAGCAAAGGCATCCAAACGCCGAAGATGATCTAGAGATGGCTTGGTCTTGTTGAGGACTTCAAGAGGAGAGACATCTTTCAGGATCCTTGTAAGAGTTCGGTTGATTAGATAACAGGCAGAGATCACAACATCACTCCAAAATCTCATTGGAACATGTCTATGGAACTTGATCGACCTTGCAACCTCCATAAGGTGAGGATTCTTCCTTTCAGCTACCCCATTTTGTTGAGGAGTGTAGGAAAAAATTGTCTGGTGAATAATCCTTGCTTGGCTAGGTGATCCTTGAAAGCATTGCGGGTGTACTCCCCTCCATTATCTGATCTTAAAGTTTTGAGCTTGGCATTGTAATTGTTAGCAATGTATGATTGAAAGTTTTTAACTGCCTTTAAGACTCCATATTTAGACTTAATCAGGGTAATCCAAGTATATTTCGAATTTTCATCAATGAATGTGACAAAATACTTCTGCTTTTCTCTAGATAAACAAGGAGCAGGCCAAACATCTGAATACACAAGATCAAAACCGTTTTCATAAATGGTTCTAGATGATGGAAAAACTGACTTGCAATGTTTACCCAAAATACAAGCTTCGCAATCATTATTCTTGAAAGAAACATCAGGAAATATCAAGTTCAAGGATGTACTATGTGGATGTCCTAATCTAGCATGCCACAATGCATCATTATTCAAAACAAGAATGGAACTAAATGCACAATTTAAATCAGAGAGGGGCTTGACATCTTCAAGCATATAAAGGTCTTCTCTTGTGATCTCTTTTCCAATTAGTCTATTGCTCTCAATATCCTGAAATATCACATCATTAGGACTGAAAGTAATTTTACAATTGAAACCAGTAGTTTCCCTCTTAACAAATACCATGTTGGATGTGAAATCAGTCATATAGAAAGCTTTAAAATCCTTTTCAAACAATCGCAAGTTATCAATTCCTTTAATAGGTATACTATCTGCATTTCTAATCATAACATGTCCTAAAGCAGGTCGCATATCATTGATTAAACTAGTGTCACTTATCATATCATGAGATGCACCAAAATCAATGATGAGAGGTTTAGGCAATGTGGATGCAGCAAGAGATATACTACTCATGTATTGAATTCTAGATCCAACAAGTGAGGTACCCACAATTTTATACACCTTAGATGTATCTAAACATCTACATACTGCCATACCAGAGTACTCCTTGAAGGCTTTGATTAGAAGGTCGAGTTCGGATCTCCTAACTAGACCATCATCATTGCTCTTTATGGTGCCATGGGTGGTTAGATCTTTGCCTCCTTCATTCTGACCAATGGAGAAATAAGAGGAGAAATGATCGAAGGATGAGAGATTTCGTGAGAAAGGTTGATGTTTTACTTAAGACCAGAAAAATGGAGAAAAGGAACTCGAGAATAGAATAGAGAAGAAGAGAGAAATGTTCTCCTTGATTTATTTCTCGGCCTTAGATTACATTATATGGAGAGTCTACTTTACAAAGGATCAATGGTAAAGAAAGGAGAGACGTGGCCAGTCCATACAGAGGAGCGCACCTCATTCAAACGTGTGGAGGAGCGGAGTTGCTCGTTGGACATCTTGGAATCTTGGACCAGATGCTTCCACCATTGGACAGCATGTCAATGCGCGCCTTAACCTCTCCAACGTTCGGATGGTAAGTGATACGCCCTAGATAGGATCACTCGACCGGATTGGATTTGATATGAACTCACGAATGAGAACTGGATGGATTGAAGGGTCGCACGAAGGTTGCGGAAGGCTTCTGATATTCCTGACTTCAGTTGGTGCTTGATATGACTCACAAGTCCACAAAATAAGGATCTTTAGTTGTTGCTTGATATGAATCACAAGTCCAACGATTTGGAGGATTGTTTAACTTGGATACGACTCACCAAGAAACAAAGAAAAGTTCTTCAAAGAACAAAGAGTTTATCTCAAAACAAAGGGGAAAATCGCATGGCTTATTGTTGAAAAAGGATTACATATTTATAGTAGCAAAGGCATATGAAAAGACTTAGAGTTTGGTGGGAAAACACACACCTAGGAAAAACAAGAAAGACTAAAAATAGTCAAATGACTCTTCGGTTCTAGTTCTGGTCAAAAGTGACCCTTTGCCTACAGTCCAGGTTCATCTGAACTGAGCCTTGTCCATAGGTGACCCCTCGCCTGCTGTCCAGGTTCATCAGAACTAGGTGGGTGCACGGCGTAAAGGAGAAGGACACACACGTGACTGTCTGGATGGTTCGTCGGGTGATATTCATGAACAAGTCTGGTCCAAACATGGCCTAAGTCTTCAGAACGATGTAGAATCATTGCCTTAGAGAAATTTGAGTGATGAAAGTCCATAAGTAGATTGAACATGGACTGAAGTTCGTGGACACGTTCGTCGGGATGAACAAAATGGCCCAAAAGGGTGAATGCATGTTCGTCTTCCGGGTTCTTCATGACTCAAGCTAATTCTGGTTTGACTATCATTCTTAGAATGCCGAGATGGTCGGGAAAGACGGTCTATGGGAAGGTTGGATCGGTTATCAGGGCGGATGGGCGAACCTTAGTTGAGGTAATCTGATTATCATGATCTGCATTCGGTACTGGTTGTATGTACTGATCCATGTACTGAGGCACATCATTCCCTCCCTCTTCAAAAGGATTTGCCCATAAATCTGGATCATCTGCACAAAAAGAGATAAATCAGAAACATTAAAACTTGAAGAGATGTCATACTTACCTTGCAAGTCCAGCTAATAGGCATTGTCATGGATCTTCCTAAGGATCTGAAAAGGACCATCGACCCTAGAGATGTGTTTTGAATTCCTTTCTTCAGGAAAACGTGTCTTCCTTAGATGAACCCAAACAAGATCACCTTCTTCAATGACAACATTTTTTTCCTCTTGTTTGCCTTTCTTGTGTAGACCTCAGTTTTGGCTTTGATGTTGTTACGGACTCTCTCATGCAACTTTTCAATAGTGTCCACCTTCTTTTTGCCATCTGTACTAACTCTTTCATTCAAAGGCAAAGGAAAAATATCAAGTGGAGATAAGGATTAAAACTGTAAACAACCTCAAAAGGAGAAAACTTAGTAGAAAAAAGTATGAAATGTTTATAAGAAAATTTGACATGAGGTAAACATTCTTTCGAAAGACTAATATTCTTTTTAACCAATGATCTAAGCAATGCTGACAAGATCCGGTTCACATCCTCAGTTTGACCATCGGTTTGAGGATGACAAGTGGTGGAAAACATCAATCTAGTACCTAACTTAGACTACAAAATTATCCATAAATTACTAAGAAACTTGGCATCACGATCCGAAAAACAATGGTCCTAGGCATTCCGTGCAATCTAACAATGTCTATGAAGAACAAATCAGCAATGTGCACAGCATCATCAGTTTTATGACATGGTATGAAATGAGCCATCTTAGAAATCTATCGACCACCACAAATATAGAATCTTTACCTGATTTTGATCTAGTCAAACCAACCACAAAGTCCATAGATATGTCAACCCACGGATGAGAAGGGATGGAAAGAGTAGAATACAAGCCTTGGTTTTTGGCTTTAGACTTGGCTATCTTGCAAGCCACACAACAACCACAGATCCGTTCCACATCCTTCATCAAGCTCGACCAAAAGAAATGCTCATACACAACCTTGTGTGTTTTCTTGATTCCAAAGTGTCCCAAAAGACCTCCTCCATGTGCTTCCATGAGAAACAACTCCCTCAAAGAACATTGGGGAATACAAAAGCGGCTATCAAAGAATAAAAATCCAGAAATTTAATAATACTTGCCATAAGCCGCTTTTGAACACTTTTGGAAAATCTCTTTGAAATCTGAATCAGTTGCATATAAATCCTTGATAAATTCAAAACCAAGGAACTTTGTTTCAAGAGTTGAAAGAAGTTCATACCTTCTAGACAAGGCATCAGCCACCACATTTTCCTTACCTTGTTTGTACTTAATGACATAAGGAAATGTCTCAATGAACTCAACCCAGCGTGCATGCCTCTTATTCGGCTTTTGTTGGCCCTTAAGGTGTTTCAAAGACTGATGATCCATGTGGATCACAAAATTCTTAGGCCAAATGTAGTGTTGCCACGTTTGTAGAGCTCTCACCAAAGCATACAACTCTTGGTCGTAAGTAGGGTAGTTGAGTGTGGCGCCTCCAAGTTTCTCACTGAAGTAAGCAATGGGTTTCCTATCCTGCGTCAAGAAAGCACCAATACCAACTCCGGAAGCATCACATTCAATCTCAAAAGTCTTAGAAAAATCAGGAAGTACAAGTAAAGGTGCTTGAGTCAACTTCCCTCTTAGAATCTGAAATGCCTCTTCTTGAGCTTGTTCCCATTTGAATCCAAAATTCGTCTTGATCATTTCAGTCAATGGGGCTGCGATGGTACTGAAGTTCGGAACAAATCCCTTATAGAAGCCATCAAGGCCATGGAAGTTCCTCACTTCACCCACGGTCATTGGGCTAGGCCAGTCCCATATAGCTTTGATCTTCTCCTCGTCCACTCTAAGTCCATCTGCACCTATAACAAAGCCTAAGAACACCATGTTATCTGTCCCAAGAGAGCATTTACCAAGATTTTAAGTGCATCCTATGATCTTCAAGGTTCCTGTTGTAGATGAGAATGTCATCAAAGTAAACAACAAAAAAATGGCCAATGAAGGATATCAATATGTGATACATTAAATGCATGAAAGTATTATGTGTATTAGTAAGCCCAAATGGCATCATTCATACAATTCTAGTTTGATTTTAAATGAAGTTTTCCATTCATTACCTTCTTTCATCCTGATGATAACCACTTTTCAAATCAATTTTAGAGAAAACACATGAACCATGCAATTCATCAAGCATGTCATCTAACCTAGGAATGGAATGCCTATACTTTACCGTAATTTTTTTGATGGCACGGAAGTCCACACACATGCGCCAAGAGCAATCCCTTTTGGGTACAAGGAGAACATGCACAACACAAGGACTGAGGCTTTCCCGGATGTAGCCTTTTTAAAGAAGGTCACCAATCTGTTTCTGAAGTTTCTTTTGTCTCCACAGGATTGGTACGATAAGCTGGTCGGTTCGGCAGAGATGCACCTGGAACAAAATTTATCTTATGCTCAATGCCACAAACTGGTGGAAATCCCTTGGGATTCTTATCTGGAAAGACATCAAAGAAATAATTCAAAACATCTAGAAGCCACTCGGAATCTCCGGTGCAGGGTCAGAAGAAGAAGAAGCCATAAGAGATTCTTTGTACACAAGTAAAAGAAATAGCTTTTGAGAGTAAAAAGAATTCCTGACATGACTTTCTTAATAAAGAAGTTGGACTTCCTTTGAGAGGTTTCAGGTTCCTCTGGTTTGAGCTCTTTGTCACGGTTCCTCTTGAGTTGGATCTGATCATGATGAACCTCCAAAGGTGTCAAAGGAACCAGTGTGATTTTCTTTCCTTTATGGTCAAAGGACTGTCGGTTTGTGAATCCATCATGCACGGCCCTCTTATCAAACAGCTATGGTCAGCCAAAGAGAATGTGACAAGTATCCATAAGGACAACATTGAAAACAACTTCATCATCATATCGTCCAATGGTAAGGGGACTATGACTTGTTCCTTCACGTACTGCTCTCCAGCCTCAATAAGCCATTCCAACCTGAAAGGACGAGAAAGAGGCCGAGTAAAAAGCCCAAGTTTCTTTACAAGGGTGTCACTAGCCACATTAGTGCAACTACCTCCATCAATAATCAAAGAACACACCTTTTCAGAAATAAGACAACGAGAATGAAAGAGATTATCCCTTTGTTCCTGGTCGTTGGTTTTGGGTTGCACACTCAAAGATCTCCTAGTGACAAGGATTGGACCGAAACCTCGGTAATTAAGATTATCCTCATCTTCAAAGATAGGACCAGAATCAGCATCAAAGGTCGGTCCAAAGAAATCGACCAAGTGTCGGCCTTCTCATCGAAAATGGGATCATCCAAGGTCTTCCTAGCTAGCAACAAGTAGGGGTCCATGATGTGGTTAATCAAAAGATTACTCTTCCTCATTAAAGATAGGACCCAAATCATCCTTTTCCTCCTTTTTATCCTCGGAGTCAACCTCACCATTCTCCATGAGATTCATCACTCGTTGGTTGGGACAGTTTTTGGATTGTGATTCCCTTGCTAGCTTAAAAGATGATGGCTTTGTTATGAAGTTTTCTAGGCATGAATTGGTGTCTGGTAGTTTGTTTGCATTCCTACGTGCCTGTAAAGAACCTGTTGTTAGAAAAGTAACAAAATCACTTAAGACCTAAAATCGAGTTTAATTTTCTAAGTTAAAACTTGGTGATTTTGTTCTGAAACTGATAAATATGGGTTTGTTTTGAGATCATGCTTGAAGAAAAATGTTATTTTGAGCTTTGTTGATATACTGGTGTTCAATACATTCTTTGATAACTCTACTGAACCTCTGAAACATGTCCTAGGTGATTCTGAACTTGTCCTTTTGTGTTCGAATCTAATAAAGTCGTACTTACTTTGAAGTTGTTCTTTGAGAACGTTGTTATCTCATGCCTTGGAAACATTCTGGTCTACAATACCTACTTTGACGTGTTTATTAAATATATGAAATGTGTGCTATTTGTTCTAAGGAAGAAATGCTTGGTTTCTGGTCTAAAAAGAACATGTATTGCACTTATAACACTGGATCTCTAGGTTGTGTTTTGAGTGTCCAGGATCAATCTCAAACGAGTGTAAGGAACGAGAGCAGAGCACATGCTTATAAGAGAAAGAATTGGAGATGGGAGTACTTGAGGGAAATAGATACAATACTCCAAGGAAGTTTCATTCTAAAACATTTCTTTGCTGTTGCTTACATGTTTCTTTGCTTGACCCTGTATCTCGTGTCCAACCTCTTTCCTTTTTTATGTAGGAGATACATATTTGAGGAAAATCTTTTCTAATGAGGAGGGGATGATGCAACCATGGCTGAGCCAGCTGATTATGCTGCAAAGGACAAACCAGGATGGATTAAAGGAGAGCATGCTGAGCTAGAACCAGCTGATGGAACTGAGGACGAGCTGAAACCAGCCGGTGTGTATGAGCTGAAACCAGCTAAAGTGAGTGTAGGTAAGCTGAATGAGCTGGATAAGCTAAGTGACACTCACTTGGATCTGGATGAGGTAAGTGACACTCACTTGGATTTGGATGAGCTAATCACTTGGATCTGGATGAGGTAAGTGACACTCACTTCGATTTGGATGAGCTAAGTGAAACTAACCAGGACATGGATGAGCTGAATGAGCTATGTGACAATGAAGAGGGGGCTGGTTTAGCTGCTGGATCAGATAAATGCGGCCCAAACAAGAAGATGGAACATACTTGTTTCTCTCATCTCAAAAGAAGTTCCAAACCCAAGTTAAGGATCCTTTATCTCTTCCTGATGGGTCCGCAACAAAATTCAAGCCCAATAAACCATTTGAAGCTGTTTTGGATCAAGTGGACCAAGAAGAAGTGTTGCAGCCCATGGAGAGATCATAACAAATTCATTATGGGTTTGTTTCATGTCAATTTCGACCAGCCCTTTGTTCAGTCCATTTCAAACCTATTCTCACCAAGAATACCAAGATGGAGTCAGCAAGAATTCTTGTTCGTGGGCATGCCAAGGGTCATTCAACATATTACTTATTTATGGTCAAAAGTCAAGTCCTCTTTTCTAGTTTCTAAGTTTATGAATTTCTTCACTTTGCCTTTTGATTTCTACAACTTGTAAGTCCTATATAAGTGTTTGTACGACCAGGAATAAAACCATTCCCTCTTTTTATCAAAGACCTTTCTAAATTTTGTGAATCCCTTGTTCATCATCTGAACATTGATCGCCGATGGAGTTCATTCTCCAAGTGCACTTGTTTGTGATCGGAATCAGAGTTCCTTCTCTTGATCAGAAACGCATCTACAAAAGTGTTTGATTCTTCCATCAATTAGCACTAAAGATCACCCTCCACTTCGACTTCAATCTATTGAATCATCATCATTCCCCATCGATATATCTATCACTTATTCGGAAACAAGCAAACGACCAATCAAACAAGTCGATCGTCCTTCAAGGATCAGGGGAAAACGAATCCAAATCAATCAAGGATTCATCAAGTCTCCCAAATGATATAAATACCTCCTGGGAATCGGCACTTGAAGGTTGGTGATTGTTAGGCTTTGATCGAAAATCAACCAAAGGAAGGTGGAATTGTTAATGGAATGTAGCCGAAGATGGAAGAGATGGTTCTTCAGTTGATGATCGATGGAAAGATCACAACTTGTGTAAAGGAATCAACGATCACGAGAAAACTCTATTTTCCAATCAGAGATAAAGCTTACGAAGAATGGTCTCCTAGCATTACGATGTTTCGAAGAACAAATGATTCAACAAATATAAAAGTATATATTGTTAAAAAGGTTGAATGAACAAAACAATACAATTCAATGCATTTAAATAATAGGTTATCGGTCAGACCAAAGGTCTAAACTTATTCTAGGAAATACAACTAAATAAATATGGTGGACTTGACCAAAATCCAAAGACTTGACCGAAATTTTAGAGTTTTGATCGCAAAACTCTTCGGCTGGTTGCGTCCTTTTTCATGGTCGATAGTCTCCGAATTGCCGTCAGATTGATATATTATACGACCATTTTGAGCCTTTCTATATTTGGAATGAAGCATCATTATATAAGAATTATTAGTAAATCTTCAAGCCCATGTATTTTAAACACAAACCCTCAATTGATGTTTTTGTTTCTGAATAAGGTTGCATCATCCCCTCGTCTATTAAAACGATTTCCCCTCAAATCCGTCATAATTTTGAACCAGTGGCCGCGAGAGTTGTCCCACGCTGTAATCCTATGGTATTCCTTCGGAGAATGAACTCCTAGCCAAAACATTACAAAAGATGATTGAGCTGTCTCGGTTTAACTTCAGTTGGGTGACCTCTTGGCTTCTCTTGAACTGTCTCTTTTTTTTGTAGAAGACGGAGAAATGAGAATGATGGATGAAATAAATGAGCACAAACCCTAAAGTGTGCTCTTATACCAAATGATAGAAATCCCTCACGGAATCAGCACTAGAAGGTTGGTGATTAATAGGATTTAATCAAATATCGACCAAAGGAAGGTGGAATGGTTAATGGACTGTAGCCGAAGGTGAAATGGTTAATGGACTGTAGCCGAAGATGGAAGAGATGGTTTTTCAGTTAATGATTGATGGAAAGATCACAACTTGTGTAGAGGAATCAACGATCACGAGAATAAACTCTATTTTTTGATAAGAGACAAAGCTTACGAAGAATGAACTCCTAGCATTACGATGTTCCGAAGAACAAAGGATTCAACAAATATAAAAGTATATTTTATTAAAAAGGTTGAATGAACAAAACAATACAATTCAATGCCTTTAAATAATAGGTTGTCGGTTAGACCAAATGTCTAAACTTACTCTAGGAAATAAAAACTAAATAAATATGATGGACTTCACCAAAAACAAAAGACTTGATCAATTTTTGAAAGTTGTGATCGCAAAACTCTTCGGCTGGTTGTGACCTTTTGCATGGTCAACGGTCTCCGAATTGCCGTCAGAGTGATATATTATACGACCATGTCTTGTAACTTTTTGTTGTGTCTTTCTTTCTTTGGACTGAAGCATGATTATACAAACACTTTTAGTAAATCTTCAAGCCCATGTATTTTAACACTAACCCATAAGGCACACCCTCAGTTCATGTTTTTGTTGCTGAATAGAGTTGCATCACAATGAGAATAACAGCTTGGTTGTCACAGTGCATGGTGATGGGAGTGTTAAATTCAATGCCTAGATCTTTTAGGATCCCCTTGATCCATACCAGTTCACTTGACAGCTTCCTCATCGCCCTATATTCAGCCTCAACACTTGAACAAGATACCACATTCTGTTTCTTGCTCTTCCAAGTCACAATGTTGTCTCCAATGAAGGTACAATACCCTGTGGTTGGGAAATCGTTTAATTCCTACGTCAACATGGACCAAAGGTCCCAATCGATACATAAACATGTTACATGTGCGAAAACTTACATCAACTAGTACAAAATTCAATCTCCATACATGAACTTTCAAAATTTGGTTTTAACATACGTTGACATAATTTTTGTTAGTCGAATGTTAAGTTGTCGTTAACAGGTAACATGAAATCGGTCAATTCCTACATCAACACGGACCAATGGCCCTGATCAATACATAAACACTTTACCTGTGCGAAAACATACATCAATTAATACAAAATTTAAATTCAATACATGGACTTCTGAAATCTGTTTTTAACATACATTGTCAAATACTACCGAATGTAAATGTATGTCACGTGTTAATTAAGTACGTTTCATTGTATTATTTGGTAATTTAACTGTATGACATGGTAATAAATCAGTTATACCACTTCTCGTGTAACTCATTAGTTAGCTTTCCTCTTATTTTTTCGGCAAAAAGAAATGTAACATAGAGAAGAAAACAAATGACCAAATTGAACAAAGAAAAACAAGAATGGATAAGCGAGACATTCTCGTTTCTGTTTGTTAAATTTTTTACTATGTTATCTTCTCTATGTTAGTTTTTTTTTCTGAAAAATCGAAGAAAAAAGTAAAAAAAAACTAACTAATGAATTATATGAGAACAAAATCATTTGGCCTAAATGATTTATTTTTCTATGTCATTTACCACATAATACGATTTAATTACCACATAAGAAAATATAACATTACTTAATCAACATGTGACAGAAATTTTATATTCATTAATGATTGATTAGTGGAAATTAAGTCAATGTATGTTAAAACCAGATTTCGAAAATCTGTGTCTCGAATTTAAATTTGTATTAGTTGATGTATGTTTCCGTATATGTAACATGTTTATGCATTGATCGGGACCGGTGGTCCTTGTTAAAGTATGAATTGACCTATTTCATGTTACATGTTAATGACAACTTAACGTTTGACTAACGGAAATTAGGTCAATATATCTTAATACCAAATTTTGAAAGTTCATGTATGAAATTGAATTTTGTACTAGTTGATGTATGTTTTCGCATAGGTAACATGTTCATGTACTGATCGGGACCGTTGGCCCTTGTTGACGTATGAATTGGCCGATTTCCCCCCTATGGTTGATCTTCTATCCAATCTATCTCCTACACAGTCAACATCACAATATCCAACCAGCTTCGTGCTCTTGTTACACCCCATCTAGACTCCTTGGCCAGGTGAGCAACTTAGATACCTCAGAATACGGTCCACCATACTCCAATGATGCATCTTTGGTACTTGAATGTGCTGGCTTACTTGGTTCACCGCATAGCAAATATCTGATCTTGTGATAGTGAGGTAGATCAGTTTTCCAACCATCTTCCTGTACAGCTTGGTATCCTGAAATGGATTGTTCTCTTCAATCTCCCCATAAAATGTTATCTTATATCCTTCTTCCTGTGGTGTGTTAGATGGGAAACCATTTACTTTACATGCATCCTTCAATAAATCAAGTGTGTTCTTCCTTTAAGAAAGGAACAGTCCATCCGTAGATCGACATATTTCAATCCAAGGAAGTACTTTAGGTTGCCCAAACCCCTAATATCAAACATAGGTTTAAGGAAGTCTTTAGTAGATGGGATACCAGTTTTGTCACTTCCTGTTATGATGATGATATCATCAACATAAACAAGAAGAAAAATAATACCTGAGGATGAGGTGAGAGTGAAGAAAGTGTGGTCGAGTTCTGATCTCAAGAAGCCTCGTCCATTTAGAGTGGTGATCAACTTGTTGTACCAGGCTCTAGGGGATTGTTTAAAATCATAGAATTTTCTTCTTAAATCAAAAGACATTTCCAGGTTTCACCAAGTGCTCGAGACCAGGAGGTGGATGCATGTAGACTTCATCTTCAAGCTCTTCTTGAAGAAAGGCATTCATGACATCGATTTGCCATAGACCCCACTCAAGGTTGGTAGCAATGGATAACACTATGCAGATAGTGTGGATTTTAGCCACTGGAGCAAAGGTATACAAGTAATCTTCACCATATGTTTGAGTGAAGGTCGACCTCTTCTGTTAAGTTCGTAAGGCTGTACGGTACGGACGCCCTATTTTTGCACATCGACCAAATTCTCCCAAACTTCTCCATGCCTTCTTCCTTCATTTTAAACCGTTCTGAACCTTGATATAGCAGTGCATAAGCTTCTGGACTCCCTAGGTCTGGACAGAACTTCTAAGAGGTTTGGCCCTAACCTTGCACATAACCTTTAGTGATCTATTTATCACGCCAGGTCTAATACTCCCCTTCATGCTTGACTCTAGAAATGCTAAGGCAAGCTTGGAACCCTGAAGTCACTCCTCATAAAAATCCTTATCAAAGAAAACCCATTTGGGAAAAACATTGATAAGGAAAAGAGTAACATCATTAAAGGCCTAGGGATTGGCCATTGAGTTCTTTGTGTCTTAGAACCAGTGTGGTTGGAAACAAAGAACTCTGGATCATGACCTAAATGGTGCATAAATGTTCTTCACATCTTGTGCGCTCATTAAACTTCACTTGACCTCTTCATATACCCGGTTTGGGTGTCCCCCTCTCAACTGACTTCACAGCCATCTTAGAGAAGCTAGGAAACGACCTTGATCATCTTCTGTGAGGCTCAAGCCATGGTACTCTTCAACTCAGACTGATCTTTGTACTCCCCCTTTCATCTATCCTACTGATAGGTTCAAGTGCTCAGACACACCAGATCTTCCTTGATAGAGTTACCAGTACCTGATACATCATTCCACAAGTGTATCCGTCCTCAGGAGATAAACCTATCATGAATGTATATAAAAATAAGATCAGGTTTACTCACTTGTTTAAAAGGTGAGGAGTGGCTTGCTTGAACCAGCCACTTGAACCCCTCACTGCTAGAAATCTCTCGGATCATTTAAGCTCTTCAACACTGCCCCTCAAGCTTGAGACCTCTTAAAGGAACAAGCTTGAGCAGTTTAACGGCTTCATGATCCGGACTGAGCAAACCATTGCAACCTTCCTTCATCACTCGCCAACTTGATGGAATTCTGGTAGATCCCTCAGCTATCTCTTCAAGCACCTCACACTAGAAGCCGCATTGATAGTGTGACCTTCTTCATACACAGCCGAGACTTCTCTGAACAATCTCTTGACTAGACATGCCACTGCCAAGCCCCAGTTGGCTCCTTCTTCAGTTTGCTTGCAATGGTAAGGAGGAAAAACTGTCACTGTGCTTAGGATATTCAGGAAGCTCACTTAACTCCCCTCCTCATGCTTGGATTGAGTCTAGATCCAAGTTTGAAGTGAGCCTTATTGAGCTTTAAGATCAGGAGTGCAACATCCCAAGGACTGCACATACAACCACTGATCAACCCTTTCTTTCAGCACCAGTGCCTTAAGGTCACCAGTCTCCTCAAGACTTAGGTAATGACCTTGCATTGTGTGTCCACACACACACCCCATAGACCACTCTCCATTGCTTTAACAATGGACACTGCCTTCCTCTTGAACTCTGATTGATGATGGACTGGAAACACTCCTCGTGAACCTGAAACATCACTTAAAATCCAAGCAAGATAAGACACTAGCATTGAGATCAAACCTTGACTAATCATCAAGTTTGATTACCCAATGTCACAAGCTTTACAACAGATTAAACCAGACATCAACAAGTTCTAATCTTTGCAAGCAAGCTCTATAAGCACAAGCAAGATCATATTAGATTCAAGACAAGCTACTTAGGCATTTTTCAAAACTCCGTATTTTTCATCTGACGTGAATCTTGATGCATCAGTTTAAGGCAGAAACATTATGATAATATGCAATAATATTAAACAGTCTCTAATCCATGAATGCAATCAGTTTTGACATAACCATTTAACAATCACACACATTCATTTAGAGTTGGGATTAAGCATATCATCAAACAACATCAGTCTCAATGCAACATCCTTAGGCGATTTCATTCATGAAAGCAAGTGGGTTTAGACAACTACTAACTCCCTAACAAGCTTCACTAGAATTGGGGTTAAGCATTTTCTCAATCACCAAACAAGTCTCTTTAAGCATCCTGAGACAGATTTTAAATCCATTCCATTTCATTTAGCAATCTTAAACATATCCTCAGGTTATTCAACCAACACAACACCACAACCTGTCATTTTCACACTCAATATCAAGAAGGGACAGTAATGGCTTACATCGAAGGAACCAGATTGATTCCTTGAATCTCCAATGGCATAAAGGTTATGACTTTGTTGGATATGGGAGTCGGGATCGTCACCCACCACCTTCTCCTTCAGTCTAAGACCACCTTCTTGTATCTCCAACTCAAAACACCCCTCCTTTCTTAATACTATCAGCTCACCCTCTTCTGGATCATCTTCTATTGAACCCAAATGAACATAGACTTTTGAACAAGGTGGTTTCTGGATAAGGTTCATGACGCCTCTCTATACACCTTTTCTTCCAACAAGACTTATTCAACAGGTACAGACACGAACGGCTGAGAGACAAGGAGAACACACCACGGCTTCAATCTTCTTCTTCTTCTTCCAGAGACTGAAATCGGATGGACATGTCTTCAAGGTTTGGTTTTGAGCTGAGAAATGGGTGTGAGATTTGCGGAAGCATGAAGCTCAGGTTCTTATGAACCTGCCTCTTATACCATGAGAATTTTATAGAGTTTCTGGTTGTGTAAGTGAGAGAAACCCTAGTGGGGAAGAAGATATCTTGTTCTGTCGTAATGAGAGAGAGACTGATGAGAGAGAGTATATAAGAGACTTTGAGATTAGAGAGACTAAAGATTGTGAAGAAGAAAGAGGAGAACCCCCTATTCAGCTTGTCCATTCATTTCAACATTACATGATATATATAGATAATTGAGAGAAACAAGGGCTTACAAGAAATTCAAAAAAGCTTGTGGAGTCAACCAAAAGGGGAGCGCCTAATTTGAAATGCATGGACCAGAATAAATACATGCTCGGCCAGGCTGTCACTTGCTGGGCGCCCAATGGAAGAGCCTGGCTAGAAATGAACCACCAATGCTCATGAACCAGACCATAGATCAGTCCAGGTTCTTGCTCTTCCTTTCCAGTCTGAATAAGACTCAACGTTATCCATAACAATAGGCAGCAAAGGTATCTCGCCTGAGTCCCTTAAGATGCCATCCGGATACATTCTTCTTCCTCACAACTTCTTCTTGACTTGGGATGCAGATTTCTCCATGGGGGTGTACGGATTAGGGTTTGGTCCGTACACTTTTTCCCCAACTTTGCACAAACCCAAAATATGTTCATTTGGCCGAATGTCAAGTTTATGGGTTGACCTCGTCCGTACGGTACAGACGCCCTAGTTTTGCACATCGACCAAATGCTCCCAAAATTCTCCCATGTCTTCTTACTTCTATGTAAACCCTTCTTGAACCTTGATATAGTATAGTGCATAAGCTTCTGGACACTCCTTAGGTCTTAGCAGAAATTCTAAGAGGTTTGGCCAGAACTTTTCACATAACCTTTAGTGATCCATTTATCATTTCAGGTTTAACAAAGTGGTGGGCTACTGTGATGCAGATTAAGAAGGTGATAGAGCAGATAATAAGTCCACCATTGGCTCTTGCACCTTATTTGAGGGAATCTGGTCACTTGGAAAAGCAAGAAGCGAAAGGTGGTCTCTTGTTTAAGTGCTGAGCTAGAGTATAAAGCCATGTTGAAGCTGACAAATGAGCTAGTGTGGATCAAGGGATACTGAAGCATTTGGGAGTTGAACAAGCTACACCAATGACTATGCACTCTGACATCCAAGCGGCCATACAAATTGCAACAAACTCAGTGTTCCCTTTGAAGACAAAGCACATTGAGGTGCATTCCCACAAAGTGAGGCAAATTTTTGGTCTTGGAGTGATCTTGCCATGTTACACAAGGAGTGAAGATCAGTTGGCTGATGTAATCACAAAGGCAGCAAGACAAAAGGTTATTGAGTCCATTCACATCAGATTGGGGCTCATTGACTTAACTCCAAGCAGCTAATCCCCTTAGTCATGAGGTTTTTACTATTTTTCCCCCATCAAGGTTTTATCCCAAAAAGGGTTTTTCTTGGTGAGAATTTTAATGAGGAAGATCTCATGGAATTCCAAGCTTGACCAATCACTATGGTCAAGGTTGAGAGGGAGTGTTGATCTGAGTAAATAAAAAAGAGGGTTGGAAGCTGTTTAGTCTGTGAAATGGGATCAAACAGAGATGGTGCAAAGTTAAGGCGAGTTATACGGACAATACGGACCGTACATACTGTACGACCGAATATACGAACCACCCGACAAAAATTTGTTTAGACTCGACCAAAACTTGTTTAGACTCGACCAAAATCACATTTTGGTCTTGTGCAAAAATATGGCATTCTATACGGATGGCCCTTGGTCGTACAAATCACCACCCGTGCATGCATGGGTTTGAACTTGAGTCTGAAGAAAGAGGGAAAGCAAGGGTAAAAGGAGGCAAGGTGAAAGGGAGAGCTAAATTGGTTCTACCCGGTAAAGGAAGAGGATAAGGTCTGCGTATAAGGCTCGCCCTTGACAGCCTGGCTGGAGCTGGAAAGGAGAAGGGGCATTTGGTCAAGATGGCAAAAGAATCAAGCATGCGAGAAACCTCAGCCATACATTCAAACCAGGCGCACCACTCTCTTGTTGACTCCATACGTTTCTTCTTTGTGGCCATTTATAGATTAGGCTCTCTCCCTCTATATATTGTAACACATACTCAGATTAATAATTAAGCAAACATTTTCGAGTCTCACTCTCTCTTGTTCATCATGAAACCAAAGCATTATCTCATCTAATCTCTCAATCTCTTCACTCTCTCTCGGATTCTTGTCTTTTATTCTTAAATCTCTAAACATTTTACTCTGGAATAAAATAAACAATTGGAATCAAGTTGCTGGAGCCGTTGGAGTTTGGTGACAATACATGTTCTGCCAAGAAAGAAAGAAGCAAGGAAGTTGTCCCTTTCTGTCCAGCTGAGTTTGCCCTGCTTGGACCACAACATCTTCAGAGACCAAGTGTTTATTTATTCTTATTGCTTGACTTGTTCTATTTATATACTCATTTGTAAACCTAAATCAACCAAGGAGATATTTTCCTCTTCTTCTTTTTCTTGGTCACGAATCTTTCTCTCTCTCTCTCTCTTTCTCGAATCCTATCTTCTCTCTCTTCAAGTGTTCTATATTTTCTCCAGTGTTCTTAAGAAAACCAAGCTCAAATCTTCCATTTTATCAATCCCATTTTCTCTCTTCATAGTACCCTCTTCCTTTTACAAACTTCACATCTCTAGATACTGAAACCTTCCTTGCAAACGGATCATAACACTTGTACCCCTTTTGGGTTTTTGAGTACCCAATAAACATTGCCTTAGAACTCCCCGGCTCAAACTTGTTTCTCATTTCTCCTGGTACCAAAACATAACATAGGCATCCAAACACCCGAAGATGGTCTATAGATAGCTTGGTCTTATTGAGGACCTCAAATGGAGAGACATCCTTAAGGATCCTTGTAGGATTTTGGTTGATCAGATAACAGGCAGAGATCACAACATCATTCCAAAACCTCTTTGGAACATGATCAACCTTGCAACCTCCATAAGGTTAAAATGTTTAGAGTTTAACAGAAATGAGATAGATAAACGAGTGAGAAGAGAGTCTAAGAGAGATTTCTAGAGAGACTAGAGAAGAATCATGACGAACTCGGATGAACTAGAGAGAATAGACTCATAAATGTTTTGTGTATTGCTTAATTGGAGATCTTACAATATATATAGACAGAAGAGTAAACCTAAGCCTAAACGGCTACAAAGACTATCCGTGTGTGGTCAAGGCAAGGAGGAGCGTCTGGTTTGAACGAGTGGTTCTAGTGGCTCACACACTTGATGCCAAGAGCATCTTTACCAGATGCTCTTCCCCTTTACAGCTAGGTACTTCCTGGCACGCCAAGGTTACCTTATCCATAACCTTATCTCTCAATGGCTTAATCCAAAGCCTCTCTTCCGGATAGAGTCTTCGTCCATTCCTTGGTAAGTCTTCTGGTTTACCTTTTTTCCCACGGTAACAATGTTGCACGGACAAAGGCTTGTCCGTACACATTTCCATATTGTTGCACAGCCTGAAAATCGGGTTAAAGGTCGAATGGAAGAACTTTGTCGAGTGGTCAATACGGTCGGCCGTACTGTCCGTACAACTTGACTCATTTTCAACCATTCTCCATTTGATCACATTTTCTCCTAAGCTTCTCTTAAGTCTGTGTAACCTCTCCTCATTTCAACACTCCCCCTCAAGCTAGACCATAGGGACTGGTCAAGCTTGGAATGTCCATGAGATCTCCCTTATTAAAAACCTCATCAAAGAGAACCCATTTGGGACAAAACCTTGATGAGGGAAAAAGAGTGAAGACCTCACGACCGAGGGGATCAGTTGCTAGGAGTAAGATCAAGGAGTCTAAGTCTGGTATGAATTGAATCAATGGTCTCCTGTCTTGCGGCCTTGGTGAACACATCATCCAATTGATCTTCACTCCTCGTATAGCATTGTAAGATAACTCAAAGGACTATCATCTGCCTAACTTTGTGACAATCCACCTCAATGTGTTTGTTCCTCTCGTTGAACACCGAGTTGGTAGAAATGTGGATGGCTGCTTGGTTATCACAATGCATGGTCATTGGTGTGGTCTGCTTAATGCTCAAGTGCTTCAGTATCCCCTTGATCCAAACTAGCTCATTAGTTAACTTTAGCATTGCCTTATACTTAGCCTCAGCAATGGAACAAGACACCACCTTCTGGTTCTTGCTTTTCCAAGTGACAAGGTGTTCCTCCAATAAAGGTGTAGTAACCAGTTGTAGATTTCATGTCTGCCCTATCACCAACCCAATCAGCATCACAATACCCAACAACCTCAGTGCTCCCATTGCATCCCATCAAAACTCATTGGCAAGGTGACCCATTGAGATAGCTCAAGATCCGGTCCACCATTCCCCAATGATGTTGCTTTGGGACTTGCATGTGTTGACTCACCTTGTTCACAGCAAAACAAATATCAAGACGTGTAATGGTTAAGTATATCAACTTACCAACCATCCTCCAATAGAGTTTGGGATCCTAAAATGGTCGATTGTCTTCAGTCTCATTTCACATGGAACCTTATACCCATCCTCCAGGGGAATCTTAGATGTCTTCCCTCCAAGCTTACCTGCAGCCTTCAAGTGATCAAGTGTATATTTCCTTTGGGTCATGAACAAGCCTTCCTTGAAACTACAAATCTCAATCCCAAGGAAGTATTTCATTTCCCCTAAATCTTTCATTTCAAACACAGATTTAAGATAGTCCTTTGTAGCTTGTATACCTTCTTTCTCACTTCAAGTTATGATGATATCATCAACATAAACTAGAAGGACAACCATACCTGAGGCAGTGGCAAGAGTGGATTGGGTGTGATCAAGCTCAGACTTCCTAAAGCCACGCCCATTCAAGGTAGGGCTTAACTTGTTGTACCAAGCTCTTGGAGATTGCTTTAGACCATAAATGGCCTTCTCAACCTCAGAACATTCCCTGGCTTGACTAGACCTTCCACGCCTAGTGGAGGATGCATGTACACTTCATCATTCAGTTCTCCTTGAAAAGCATTCTTCATATCCATTTGCCACAAACCCCATTCAAGATTGGTTGCAATGGACAAGACAATCCAAATGGTGTGGAGTTTGGCTACTGGAGCAAACGTATATATGTAGTCCTCCCCATATGTTTGAGTGAATCCTCTAGCAACCAGTCTGGTTTTCTTCCTATCAATCTTTCCATTTGGCAAGTACTCTATTGTGAAGATCCATCTCCTTGATACTGCCTTCTTCTCCTTTGTTAATTCACTCTCATCTTAAGTATCATTTTAATCATAGCATCAGCCTCATCAGCAACTGAGTTTCTCCACTCTTCATCAGTCATGGCTTCTTCATATGATCTTGGTATGTGACTTTCATCCAGACTGGTAATGAAAGCACAATGCTCACTAGTAAACTCAGCAAATGAGCATACAGCTTGACTCGGATGAGCTACAGCCTTAGCATTGTAGTATACTCTGGTATTGATCCAATTTGATGGAGGATTCTTTACTCTGGTACTTCTCCAAAAGGGAACCACCGCAGGTTCAGCCTGGTCTTCATTCATCTCCAAACTCTCTTCCTCAGGTTCATAGTCTTCATTCTGCCTATCTTCATTCACCCTTCCTTTATCTGGACTCCTTTCATGTGTCCTTGCTCCAAGACTCTCTTCATATGTCTCAGCTTCAGGTTCATTTCCCCCCTCATGATCATGGCGGGATTGTTCTTTAGATTCAGGTTGACTAGACGTTTTGATGCCTCTTCTCACCCTAGGTCAAATTGATCCCAAGACCCTCCAGAATTATCCTAAAGCTTGTTTCCTTATCAAATGCTTGAGATAGGTTCTTTAGATAATCCAAGCTTCTTTCTTCATAGTATCCTTTTGACTCCACAAATCTCACATCCCTTGAAACCTGAGTGGAAATGAGGCTGAATAAAGAGATGATGAGTTTATGAAGGCATCAGGAGTAAAGAAGGAAAAGAAATTAAGTGAGGCCGACATGTCCATACAAGGTTGTACAAGGCCGTACAAGCAGTACAAGCCGTACAAAGTCGACCGTACACTTCTCGACCAACCGAAGGATAAAGCGCCAAAAGTGAAAAAAATCTGGGGAAGTAACTTGGCAAGTTACTCCAAGGTTTTACACTTATCATCCGAACGTTGGAGAGGATAAGGCGCGCTTTGACAGGCTGTCGAAGGCTGGAAGTGTCTGGTCCAAGATTCCAAGATGCTCCAACTAGCAAGACCTCTTGTCCACATGTTTAAATTTGGCGAGCTCCTCCAGATAGAGTGGCCACGCCTTTGCTTAGTTTATCGTTGATCCTTTGAAAAGTAGACGCTCTATATATTGTAATATAAGGCCAAGAAATAAATCAAGGAGAAGATTCTAGTCTCGGGTTCTTCTTCTCCATTTCTCTAGATCTAAGTAAAGCATCAACCTTTCTCACCAAATCTCTCATCCGTCGATCATTTCTCATCAGGTTGCTCGAATATCTAATTTCTCGTCCGCAAATACTCTGTTCTAAGTTTAAGATCCAACCTTTAAAAAACTACCTTCAATCCCAAGCTTTCTAAGATGGAAAGCATAAGGACTTTGGCGATTCCGGTTACTCCCAAAGGGATGAACTACTTACTCTGGTCGCGTTTGGTGAAGCCAGCTCTAGGAGGCAAAGGCTTATGGAGCCATGTCACGAGCTCTGAAACTCAAAATTAGACAGTCCAAGATGGGGACAAGGAGATTGCCACCACCGATGAGGCGAAATGTGAGCAAGAAGATATGATGGTTCTAACCATCCACCAAAGCTCTCTGGATGCTCCTATACGCGAAGCATACTCTAACTGTGAGACAGCTAAAGATCTATGGGATACTTTAAAGAAGGTTTACGGAAACATCAGCGATCTGAGTAGGGTGTTTTAAGTGAAGTGTGCCATCAACAACCTAACCCAAGAAGGGATGGAGTTCACTCAACACTTGGGAAAGTTCAGAAACTATGGTCGGAGCAGGAGATACTGAGGCCAAGCTCCATGGACCCAGATGTGCTTGAGGAAAGACGTGAGCAAAACAAGGAATTTGGTCTCTTGCTCACTCTCAATCCAGCATACAACGATGTCATCAAACATATCTTGAGATCCAAGAAGCTTCCATCTCTTGAAGAAGTTTTCTCACAAATCCAGAAGGAGCAAGGTTCTCTTGATCTATTTGGAGGAAAAGGAGACCTTGCCTTGGCAAACAAAGCCCCTGAAGTTCCTTAAGCTAAACAGGTGTCATACAAAAGTAAAGATAGAAGGGCTGGTGGATGTGAGCATTGCAAGCATAGAGGTCACAGGAAATAGCAATGCTGGATCGTTCACCCACATCTCAAACCACCTATGTTTGCAGCTAGAAATAGAGATTCAAGTGCTCAGTTCACAAGTGGCATGGTGGAGCAGGATCAGCAAGAAAGTACCTCTACTGGCCACACTTAAGGAAGCAAAGCTCTAACCACCCATGGAACCTTAAAGAGCAAGGATGATGGTCTAGTTAGGAGATCCAAACTCGACCTTCTAATCAAATACATCAAGGAGTACTCTGGTATGGCAGTAGGTAGCTGTTTAGATGCATCTAAGGGGTATAATATTGTGGGTTCCTCACTTGCTGCATCTAGAATTCAGATCATGAGTAGTATATCTCTTGCTGCATATACATTGCCTAAACCTCTAATCATTGATTCTGGTGCATCTCATCGTATGATAAGTGACACTAGATTAATCAAGGATATAGAACCTGCTTTAGGACATGTTATGATTTCAAATGGAGATAGGATACCTATTAAAGGAATTGGTAACTTGTGCTTGTTTGAAAAGGATTCTAAAGCTTTCTATATGTCGCGTTTCACATCGAACTTGTTATCTGTTAAGAGGAAAACTACTTATTTGAATTGTAATGTTACTTTCAGTCTTAATGATGTGATATTTCATGATATTTAGAGCAATAGACTGATTGGAAAAGGGATCACAAGTGAAATCTTGAGTAGAATCTGGGTATAGGCAGTAAGAAATGAAAGACTAGAGAGACTTAAGGAGAAGGAAGAAGACTCGACCAGATTAGACTAAGAAACCACTGAGACTTTTCGAGAGGGAGACTAGAGAGATATGAGAGAGAGACTGAAAGTTTTCGTTGTATTATTGATGAACAAGGTGTTACAATTATATAGAGGGAAGATTAGGATAGGGTTTAACATTAACAAAGACCAAAACTTGTGTAGTCAAGCCGGAGAGGAGCGTCCATTTGAAATGCTTGGACGAGAGGCTTCACACGCTTGATGGCAAAGGCATCTTGACTAGATGCTCTTCCAGCCATGAGCCATCCGGTCCAGACGCGCGCCTTATCCCTTCGGTCAAGCGGCATCCGAGTTGGTAACAAGTAAATGTAACTTCTGGTCGAGATACGTTTACTCGGGTAACTTTCAACCATGGTTGATTTGGGTCGTCCACCTGTACGGCTTGTACGGACGACCCAAAATCAATTCCTCTCCATTTCTCCATTCTACCTCTATTATTTCAACACCTCTGTTCAACACTCCCCCTCAAACTTGACAAAGGGAACCAGTCAAGCTTGGATACGATGAGATCTCCCTCCCTCATTAAAAAACTTATTAAGGAAAACCCTCCTTAGGGATAAAACCCTGCCAATGAAAAGAGTAAAGACCCCATGGAAAAGGGGATCAGTTCCTTCTGGTGAGGTCCATGAGTCCAAGTCTCATGTGGATGGACTCAATAGTCTTATGTCTAGCTGCCTTAGTGAACACATCAGCTAGCTGGTCTTTACTTCTTGTATAGCAAGGCAAGATGTCTCCAGATACAATCATTTGCCTCACCTTATGGAAATCAACCTAAATATGTTTTGTCCTCTCATGGAACACCGAGTTGGATGCAATGTGGATGGCTGCTTGGTTATCACAATGCATTGTCATAGGCGTGTCTTGATCAATTCCCAAGTGCTTCAATATACCCTTGATCCAAACCAAATCATTTGTCAACTTCATCATTGCTCTGTAGTCAGCCTCTGCACTTGAGCATGGTACCACCTTCTGCTTCTTGCTTTTCCAAGTAACAAGGTTACCACCAATGAATGTGCAGTAGCCCGTAGTATACTTCCTATCTATTATATCTCCAGCCCAGTCAGCATCATAATATCCAACCACTTCAGTGCTCTCATTGCATCCCATCCATACTCCTTGGTTGGGTGATCCATTCAGGTACATGAGTAAGCGGTTAACCATGTTCCAATGTTGTTCCTTTGGTCCTTGCATATGCTGACTTACTGATTCACAGATAAAAAAACAGGCCTTGTAAAAGTTAAGTAAATCAACTTTCCAGCAAGCTTTCTATAAATCTTGGAATCTTGGAATGTTGGACTGTCTTCAACCTCCCCCTCACGTGGGACTTTGTATCCATCTTCCAGAGGATTTTTGGCTGCCTTTCCTCCTTGTATCCCTTCATCTTTTAAAAGATCAAGTGTATACTTTCTCTGGGACAGAAATAAACCTTCCTTGGATCTACATATCTCTATTCCATGGAAGTATTTCATCTCTCCCAAATCCTTAATTTCAAAGACAGATTTTAGATAGTCTTTGGTGGCTTTTATACCTTCCTTTTCACTTCCAGTGATGATGATATCATCAACATACACGAGAAGAACAATGATAGCTGATGATGTAATGAGGGTGAAGAGATTATGGTCAAGTTCGGATCTATTGATGCCCCTCCCATTCAGTGTATTGCTAAGCTTGTTGTACCATGCCGTTGGTGCCTCCTTGAGACCATAAATAGCTTTCTTCAACCTCAGAACATTCCCTTCCTTCGCCAAGTGTTCTAGCCCCGGAGGATGATACATGTACACCTCATCATCAAGTTCTCCTTGGAGATTCAAGTTCTCGTTGAAGAAATGAATTCTTCACATCCTTCTGCCAAAGCCCCCACTTGAGGTTTATTGCCACTAACAATACTATTCTGATTGTGTGGACTTTTGCAACTGGACCAAATGTGTCTAGATAGTCTTCACCATACGTTTGAGTAAATCCTCTTGCAACCAATCTGGTCTTCTTCCTATCAATCTTCCCATTTGCAAGATACTTGATTGTGAAGATCCATCTATTAGACACTGCTTTCTTTCCTCTTGGTAGCTCACTTTCATACCAAATATCATCGTGGTCATTGCATCAGCCTCAGCACGTTCTGATTCCTTCCACTCCTTATCCTTCATTGCCTCCTCATACGACTGGGGAATGTAACTCTTATCCAAACTGATCATAAAAGCACAATGTTCTTCAGGGTAGTGAGCAAATGAACATGATACTTGGGATGAATGTTCCACACCCTGAGCATTGTAGTAAACTATGATGTTTACACAATTGGATGGAGGATTCCTTATCCTGGTGTTTCTCCTCAATTGATGTTCTACTACTGATTCTTGATCCTGATCCTGGAGATTTCCCTCATTGACTGATCATTCTTCATCTTCCTTTGCTATTTCTCCTCATTTCCTTGTTCCACACCTCGATCATGAGTGCCTGAACCTTCTTCTTGGTTATTTCCTTCAGGTTCATTCCCCCCTCACGGTCGAAGTGGGGTGGCTGACCTTCCTGATTGGTTGTGGGGGGGGGACTTGTGATTGTCCTCCTCCAGTCTTTGGATCTTGGGATAGATTAATCCCAAGATTCTCCAAAATGATCCGCAACTTAGCTGCCTTATCAGAAGCTAGATCCTTCAACCCTGCATGGTTCTTCTCTTCATAATAGCCTCTTTCTTCAACAAACTTCACATACATAGACACCAGAACTCGTCTGACTACTGGATCATAGCACTTACCCTTTCTGAGTTGTGAGTATCCAATGAACATCCCTTTAGTGATCTTTGCTTCCAACTTGTTCCTCAACTCTCCTGGTCTAAGAACAAAGCATAGACAACAAAGATCCGAAGATGATCCAAGGTTGGTCTATAATTGTTCAAGACCTCAAATGGTGACTGATCATTAGGAATCCTGGTTGGATTTTGGTTAATGAGGTAGCAAGCAGTAGCAACAACATCACTACAAAACCTCTTTGGAACATTTTCCTGGAACATCATGGACCTTGCAACCTCTATAAGATGCATGTTCTTTCTCTCTTCCACTCCATTTTGTTGAAGGGTACAAGGGAAACTTGTCTGGTGAAGAATTCCATGGTGAGATAGGTGTTGCTTGAATGCTTGACTCGTGTACTCCCCACCATTATCTGATCTAAAATTTTTTAAGCTTGGCATTGAAAAGGTTAGTCACATAGCTTTGAAGATTTCTAAATGCATCAAGAACCCTATCTTTAGATGGACTCAAGGTTATCCAGGTGTATTTAGACTTCTCATCTATGAAGGTGACAAATTATTTATGGTTCTCTATAGACAAACAAGGAGCAGTCCAAACATCTGAGTGAACTAAATCAAAGCAATGGTCATAGATGGTTGTGGATTTTTGAAAAACAGTAAATACAAGCTTCACAATCATTATTTTCAAACACAACACCTGGAACCATTAAGTTTAATGCTCTAAAATGAGGATGTCCTAGTCTAGCGTGCCACAAAGCATTCTTATTTAAAACATAAGCAGAAACAGAAGTAAATGAACATCTATGATCATGCAGAGAAGTAAGTTCTTCAAGCATTTAAAGGTCTCCTTTTGTCACCCCTTGGCCAATCAATCGACTGCTCTCAATATCCCGAAACTTCACATCATTAGGACTAAAGATAACATTGCAATGCATATCAGTGGTACACTTCTTGACAAAAAATAAAATTAGAAGTAAACTCAGGCATGTAAAATGCTCTAGATTCCTTGTCAAACAATTTTAATTTGCCTACACCTCTAATTGGTATCTTATTTCCATTAGCAATCATGACATGTCCATGCGCAGGTTCTATATCTCTAATAAGACTAGTATCATTAATCATATGATGATATGCACCTGAATAACCTATCAAATGTTTAGACATGTTATGAGCAATATGAGATTTACCAAGCAACCTAGTATGGGTATAAGCATTTTCATTTTGATCAAGTATGCTAGCAACCTTAGATGAACCAAAAGAATACCCACTGAAATTACCAAGAGTGTTACCATTATCCTTGAGCATTTTGATGAGGGCATCCATTTCTGATCGCCGGATGAACTCATGCTCATTTGGTCGGTTCTGATAGGCTGTGGAGGTCACCAAGGCCTTGTTTTCACCACCTTCACGACCTTCTACTTCATTTGATCGGTTTGAAATCCCACCTCCATGTTGATCACTTGCTCCATAGTTAACATTCACCCTTGCTTCCCAATCCTTCATGAACTTGGTCGGCTTGAGGTGAGGATGAAGGATCCAGCATTGGTTCTTCTTATGACTGTGCCTCTTGCAATGATCACAGTTCCCATTGAATCTCTTGTCTTCATAGTTCCCAGTCAACCTCTTGTCTTCATACTTGTGGACCTTGTTGGCTTGAGGCACGTCGACTTGATTAGCAAGAGTAAGATCCCCCTTTCTACCAAAGAGCCCAAGGACCCTTGTTCCTTCTGGGTTTGCGCGCGTACTTCTTTAAGGTATGGAAGCTTCTCAGATCTTTTGATGTGCTTGATGAGGTCGTTTGTAAGATCCGATGCGGACCTTTCGACCCAACTGAACCCTTAGGCCTACTTTCCAGAAACATTGCTTGTTTTATTCAATTTAATTTATTATTTAATAAGTCATATTCAGAGATATGAGGTTCATAAACAATCGACCAGATAGTATAAAAGAATATGGGATGAATTACTTTGTGACTACTTAATGATATGTGATCCAGTTTACTATAAGTCTCATAAACGATAAGAAACTCATCTCTCACATCACCAAACCACACGCCACACAGCCTCTCACTGATAGAGTCTTCATCGCTACTTGGCATGACCCCGATCAGCCTCAGTTCCTTAAACCATGACCAACTTAAGCATTAATCGTAATCGAAGACAGAATGGTTGATTCTACAATGCTTGGCTTGGTTCCTAGAACTGTGATAAATCTCAATCTTTATAATCATAGAATAACCAGAAAACTATCTACCGTATCCTAAGTTGATCAAGAAACCGCCCCACACAACATTAGAATAGGTAGACAGTCCAAACAAGACAATATAACATGACCAGAACCGTATTGTCCATTTAGGCCAATCCGCCTATCCGGATATAGTCTAGGTTCATCCGGCCAGTCTTGAAGTCTGGCTCATAGGCCCCAAGACTTCCTTACATTACCAGACTTTAAGCCTGGATCCATACAACCGAGTAAGACTCCAATCTCATTTGGATTGTTTGGACAACCGACTGGACCTTGCGACTCATTACTCCAGTTAAACGAACCATGTGTATTTCATGGCTATACAATCCATGGAATGAATCATATGGATTGGACAGAATCATATCCAATGATTTTTTTTGTAACATGCACCCCTTGGCTGATGGCACCCTTTGGTCTATGGCCTTTTTTGGTCCTCTACCCTTTGATACTTGCAACCCTTGGCATCTCATGTCTTTGGTTACTTGCACCATTTCGTAACTCACAACCCTTGGTGACTCGTGAGCCTTGGAACTCGTACCCTTTGGGACATTCCAATCGTCCAGCCTCTGGAATGATCCGGACTGATCTTATAGCCAACCCGTGGTCTAGGTTGTGTACACATTAAGCCTAGGGACGCAACCCTTGGACTCAACCATCACAACCCTCCGTGTAAAACCAGAAAGAGAAGAAGAAGAAGGAATGGAAATAGATAAGGAGAAATCAGATGTAACCACCAAACCCCATCAGACCTTAGACTTGGCTAATGGCGCTGTCCGTCTAGCCTTATGGATCGCTAGTCCATCAGATACCTTGGAACCAATCTATGGTTCTCCACGTTCTGGCCCTTGTTAGATCCTCCCATCCTTGATCGGAAATGCCTTTCCCAAACGAATGAACTAGCCGGAAAATAACCACCATAATCGGCCTTCCTCTTGGTCAGAATCTCTCTCTCTTTCTCTCTCACGATATTTCTTTGAGTTTTTACTCTGGAAACTGATGATAGAAATAGACAGAGAGGATCCCTATTTATAGAGAATGATCGGCCAGGACTTGCCCAACGAAGAGGCAAAACTTTCTTGGCGAATGGGCATGACTTGGTCGATAGGTTGCACCTCTTACCCGCATGCACGCCCTCGCCTACAACTGTCCCTTGTTGGGTCGATAACAAGCCCAAACAGAAACCCAGACCCTCCAGGCTTGGCCCACGGCCTTACCCAAGGGTCCACCAGACCCTAGCTACCATGGCTGGACCGCCCAACCCGCCACCGGTCCGGATCCGGACCTATTGAGATGAAGAACCAAAGAGAGGAAAAGAATGAAGAAGAAATAATCTGGACAATAAAAATCGTTTCTGTCCGTACAGACCTAAAGAGTGTTATCTATAATCTAGCTTGGATTGTAAGGCAAGGCAGAGGTCTAAGGTCGCCTAACTTAACCTCAATAAGCTTGAGAAGACCATTGGGGTTTAGTTAACAAGATATGATGGTTAAGTTTGAATTCAAATCCAGATCTACTGGAAAAAGAGCTGTTGGGTCAGAATACAGTCTTTGGACCAGTGTGTTGTTGTTTTCTTCTCTCTTTCTTCTCTGTCTTTACATATGTTGTAAGCAGCAAGAAACATGATTAAAGAGAAAATACTCCTCAGTTTCGTGACTCTCTCTCTATCTTAATTACAAACATACTTCTCCACTCTCTCTCTTGTCTCAACAAATTCATCTTTATTTTTACTCTCTGTTCTTGGTGTTCTTCACCTCCATACTCTCAAATCTACTTATTCTTACATGGTATCAAAGCCATCAATCTCCTAAACCTCTATTCTTCTTTCGCAACATACTCATCCTCATCTTCTCTCCAGTTTCCAGCAAAACCTAAACTATTATCTAGAGGATAATAGCAAGGGTCCTCTGTTTTTCCTCTATTTCTGTCGAGTTTTCTCTTTTATTCTTGTTTCCACTTGTTTCTCTGAGTATATCATTCAGATTCCTGGAGAATACAAGTTGTTCTTAAGAAACTCTCTTTTCCAGTTCGCAAAACTCTCAAATTTTTCAGAAACATCCTGTTACCTAACAGTACATAGCATCCAAGATGGAGCAAACCAAGGATGTTGTTGTTCCAGTTACTCTAAAAGGGTTAAACTATATTCTCTGGTCAATACTTGTGAAGACTGCTCTTGGGGGTCGAGGCTTGTGGAGTCATGTGACAAATAGTCAAGCTCAAAATCTGGTAACACAAGGTGAAGATGGCCGAGAGATTGTGGCTGTTGATGAAACTAAATGGGTTCAAGAAGACCTTTTGGGGCTGTCAGCAATCCAGAGATCTCTCGGCAAACAAGCTTTAATCTTCAGTCTACAACCAGGATCTTCAGAGATAACACCTTGGATCTTCAAAAAGCTTCGACCTTGAACTCTTTAAATAATGAACACAAACCCAGATTATCACGAACCGGGCTCTGATACCATAAGATCTTTTGAGATCTTGATAGTATTCGAAACAGAAAGAGATTTAGGAGAGAATAGAAGAAGACATGATCAACCAAGACTAAAGAAATGAGAGATTGATGATTAACATTTTGAGACTAAGAATAGAGAGAACTGTCTATTTATTTCTGTCACTCAACATTACATTATATACAGAGACCATACAAGGGTTTTCAGAGACAAGAAAGGGAAATATGTGGTCTTGGTTGAAGGGAGGAGCGTCCCATTTGAACCACGGCCATGGAGAGCCACTCAAGTGGCATCTAGCATCTTTGACAAGATGATGGTTCCTTTCCAGTTGTGCCAGCCTGTCCACGCTGATACTTTCTTCCTTCCTAATGGATAGACCAATGTAAGTTGCTAAGGTAAGTAAACGTGTAACTTCTCATTTTACACGGATGGTGTTTTTACCTTTGGTTGATGTTTTGGTCGACCATGACTTGTACGGCCTGTACGGACATGGTCGACACAAAATATTCACCTTCCTTCTCCTTCTTCTCACCCTGAATATGTACCTCAACTTAACAAGGCCAAACATCACTAAAAAGATTTCTATCACTAATCATATGATGACTAGCTCCTGAATCTATTATGATTGCTTAGAGATAAGGGAATGTCTAGCAGACTTCTTTGAGGAGATAATGGCTTTGGCTGCTCGGATTAGTGGCTCTATATCACTCATCCTGATGGAACCATCATTGGTCGCAGCCATGTTCCAATCTTTTCCTCCATTAGATTCACTCAATGGGACAAAGTACATGGATTTTCCCTCCTAGACTTCTTGCCCAGCTTCCTTACCTTCTTGGTGCCAGGTTTGATTTTAAGATTACTGATCTTGGTTCTTTTATGGGCTAGCTTCTGCTTGCTTCTATTGCCTCCATATACCAGCCATTTCCTCTCCTTCTTCCTATGCATATCCTTTCTATGATGAACCAGTTTCTTCTCTTCCTTGAAAAGTTTGTGAGCTCCTTGTTCTCTTTGGACCAGAGAACACACCTCCTCTAGGTTTGGATGCTTGTATTCTCTTAGAATATGCTTTATAAGCTGGTTATAGGATGGAATGATATTCAGGAGAAGACTGAAAACCTTTTCTTGTTCATATCTTTCCCTTATGACCTCTGGTTCTAAGGAGAAAGGTCTAAACACATCCAGCTCTGACCATAAGCTTCTGAACTTCCCAAAATATTGATTGAACTCCACTTCCTCCTGGCTCAGGTTGTTGATAATCCTCTTGACCTCGAACACACGGCTCAGGTTGGAAAGATTCCCATAAACAGTTTGCAGACTCTCCCATAGATCCTTGGCGGTTTCACAGTGTGAGTACGCCTCCAAAATTGATTCTAAGAGAGAGTTGTGGATGATCTCAAGTGCTTGTTGGTCTTCACTGACCCACTCGTCTTCATGCTCCAGACTAAATGCCTGACTATCCGCTTTAGTCATCCTCTTTGAAGCTTCAGCCTTCATGATATGGCTCTTCCAAATTCAATGACTGTCCAAGGTAACTCTGGCCAGTCTTGATGAGAGTAAGTAGTTAGTACCCCCAAGGGTTACTGGAATCAAGGTTCTCCTTTCTATTTCCATGGTTGGATTTCTTTTATTCACTGAATAATAAAATGAAGAACACGTAAATATTAAGATGAAAAACACTGTAGATTTGCAGAGTAGAATGAGGTTGAGGAGCTTAAAGCTCTGATACCATGTTAAAATTATGATATTTTGAGGAGAATAGTTGAGTTTAGGTGAGATTTCGCTGAGGAACAATGAAGAACATAGTAAGAACATAGTAAGAACAAGAGAATTAGTTTTTGGACAGTTTAGAGAGAGAGAGTGTGTGATGAATTTGGAGATTAAGAGAGAGAAGGGAGATTATTTCCTTGATTCTATTACTTGCTTGCAGGTTACATATATAGAGAGTTCATAGAGAGAGGAAGGATAGTGACTGAAATAATAAAAAAAAGGGAAACTAGTCCATATAAAAATAGTTTATCTTGTTCCAGAGAAAGGGACATGTCCTAACAACTCTTTCTCCTTGACAAGAGTATGTGACTCTTCCCAGTTTGAATTTGAATCTGGTAATACTCTCTCCCAACGGTTCCTTAGCTTCAGGACACCTTCTGGTCGAGTTCCAACAGTTCCCTTGTCTCCCAAGCCAAGTTAGGTTAGAATAGATTACTTGTGATCCAAGACTGTACAGACAAACATATTTCCCAAGTATCTGGGGCAGATGATTCTCTTGATCTCTTTGGCTTCTATTGTCCATTCCTCTTTTCATATCTGGTTCTTCATCTCAAGATATTCACAAAAGAAAATAAGAGAGAAACACTTGAGGGTTTGTGAGGCTTCGAGTATCTGTTATTGTGCAAATTTTTCTTGACAAGTTTCTTAACAGGAAGCCATGTCTTGAAATTGAAATCATAGAAACGCCAAAACACTTCAAATCGAAACTTAGAAAAAACCCTAAATCGACACCCTAGAGAGAGACGAGAGCCTAACCTAGAAGCTCCGATTCGGAAGACCGAGGGCGGCGACGGGGTTGGTTTGAGATCGCGGTGGGAGGAGCCATCGATGTTGAACAGGCTGAGAGAGAGAGATGAGAGTGAAGAGTTAGACTTTTGAGAGAGAGTGAGACGAGAGTGAAAAAGTTGAGAAAGATAGAAACGAGAGTGAAGTTTAGGGATATGATGGGCTGCTCCAAAAGGGTGGGCGGGGAATGAGTTTCCTTTAAGAGGGAAATGGGTTTGGTTTAAGAGGGAAATGGGTTTTGGGTTTAGGAGGGAAAGGGGTTTTGATGAAATTTTAGTGGGAAGTTTAGTTTAGGGATATGTTTTGGGGTTTAGGGTTTGAGTAGTGTTTAATAAAAAAAATAGGGTATATGGTTTAGTTATTAGTTATTAGCTATAAAATAAATTTATAAATATGTAACATATTAATTAAAATTTTAGGGTATAGGGTTTAATATAAAGGTTTATCTAAAATGTTGCAATTTCAAAACTAAGAATCTCATTTATTATACATTACAAATTTATTAAATTTCATGAACAACAAGTTTACTAAGAACTTGAATCATAATTCGAATCCGAATCGGTACAAGACTCTTCTAACTCATTTTCAGAAGCATATTCATCATCAGGAGGAACAACTGGCGTAGAATCATAATCTGTATCATCTTCCACAACATACGATTCAATGCGCAACATCTCGCTTTGTGCAACAACTTGGTTGTGTGTATCATCTTGTAACGCAACAAGAGCATATTCAGATGTTTCTCGAACCCCTCTAGGCAAAAATTTTGTACATGCCAACCAATCGGTTGCTGAAGTACTTCGTACCCACGGATAAGGAATGAAACAAACTTGATCACAATTACCCGATATGATAATTTATGTTTTTGCATTCCCCGACCTACAATTGTATCAAACCACTTGCATTTAAAAACCATGGCCTTTAGCCCAACAGAACCAAAATATTCCACCATCATTATCTCCTCGATCAATCCATAATACTCAGTGTCTGTGGTTCCGCGAACTTGAACACCATAATGTTGAGTTTTCCTATCTTGTCCATGGCTATGAGTGTGAAAGCAATATCCGCGTGAATGGTAAATTGGCCAAGATTTATAATTACGTTGTGGACCTTGTATAAAATCCAACATCCACAATGGAAACTCATATGATTTACTTGCATCCTCAACCTGTTAATAAATTCATAATTGTAACTGTTAATATTAAAGTTAATATTGATATGATCACAAAAATAAAAACTCACATAATCTTTCACCCATTTGGTAAAGTGTAAGTCTTTCGCTATTTGTAGATCATTACTGCACATATTTGAATTTCTTCCCATCATAAACTACTCAAACATCCTGTCCGGTTGTTGAAAGAAAATATAACTTCCAATCGACATTGATAGTAATATGACAAATATAAAAGTAATCGAAATACCTTTCATAGGGTTGGAAATTTCACAATTGAGCATCATAAAAGTCTGGAGGATTGTGTAGTCTTTATCGGTTAGCCATCTATCTTCAGCTTTTCCACTAACTCGACCTTCATGATAAAACATGGTAGGAACATCTGGATATTGATATGTAAACCGAACTTCTTCGGGAAGTGAAACTTCAGCTACCACTTGTGGATTACCAAAGAAGTTTGCAGAAGCGGTAGAAACCTCCTCATTAACACATTATGCAATAATGGAACCTGGGATGTGTGCCTTATTGTTAACTTTCTTTTTCAAATGGTACATGGATCGCTCAAAAGGATACATCCATCTGTATTGCACAGGACCACCTAAAGCCGCTTCCTCTGGTAAATGCACTGCCAATTGTTCCATAACCCCAATGAACGAAAGTGGTAAAATCTTTTCCAAATTGCAAAGCTTCATCGCAATGTTTTCTTTTAAAATGTCAACTTCTTTGTTCTTTAGTATCTTAGCAGAGATATCACGAAAGAAGAGTGCTATCTCTACAAAATATAATAGGATTTAGTTGATAATTACACACATACAATTAATTATTAATTTAGATAATGTACCTGAAATTGCAATGTGAACACTTTTGGGAAGAAGTTCCGTAAACGCAAATGGGAAAAGTCGTTGCATGATGACTTGACAATCATGACTTTTCAGGCCTGAAAGCTTCAAATTTTCTCATCTATACATCTACTAAACTTTGAAGCGTTTCCATCCGGAAATTTTATATCATGCTTTAACCATCGCAAAAATTCCTTTTTTTCTTCCTTAGACAACCGAAATATCGGGACCGACATTGTTCCATCTGCTTTAGTATATAACTCGTGCCTTCTACAGATATTAGGGAGATCCATCCTTGACATAGCATGAAGTCCATCCTATAACCGTATTGATAAGATTATCAAAGAAAATTTCTCCACGTGCATGAAGTCCAAACTGTGGCGTAGAAGAAGGTTTTCCCAATACGGCAGATCCCAGAATATACTCTTCTTCACCCAGTTGTGATCTTTTCCATAGCCATCAATATTGCGAGCCAGGTTCTCGTGTCCATTTCCTCCACAATCGGCTGTTCGATGCAATCCTTCTATGTTGTTTATTCTTTCGTACAAAATTTCTTCGCCCGTCAGCCACGTCGTAGGATCATCATTTTCTATCTTCCCCCGTCAAAAGGATTGTAAATTTCGCCTGTAAGGATGATGCTTAGATAGAAACATTTGATGACAGTCAAACCAACTATGTTTCCTTCCATGTGGTAACCTAAATGACTTTGTCCCATCTAGACAATATGGACAAGCTAAACAACCATGAGCCATCCAACCTGACATCATGCCGTAAGCGGGAAAGTCATTAATTGTCCACATTAGTGCGGCTTGCATCGTGAAATTGCTTTATCGAGATATCATATGCTTCTACTCTGTCACTCCACGAACTTTTAACTCTTCAATTAACGGTTGCATATAGATATCGATGCTTTTCTTTGGATGTCTTGGCCCGGGAACTAATACTGATAAAAAGAAATATTCTCTTTTCATACACATACCAGGATGTAGATTATACGGGGTTACGATTACGGGCCAAACATAGTGGGTTTCACCGCTCATACCCACTGGATTAAAGCCATACACTACAAGAAAACTCGGCATTTACTAGGAAATTTTACTAGGAAAATATTTCCTCGTAAATTTACTACGAGTTTACTTTGGTTTTACGAGGAAAAGGAGTATCCTCGTAAAGTTCTCGTAAACCTACGAGAAAGAGGTTTCCTCGTAAAGCCGTAGTAAACTTACGAGGAAACTACGTGGCAAAAGAACATTTCCTCGTAATTTCGTAGTAAAAGTTTTCCTCGTAAACTCCTAGTAAAACATTACTACAAAATTAAGAGAAAAAGTTCTTTTACTTCAAATTAGCCAGGAACTGACTAGAAAATATCTATTTTAAATCTAAAACGTGTTTTTACCTACTTTTCCTCCCAATTCCTAGTACATATTCAGATTCAAAAATTTCTAAAATACCACTCATTTCCTTCATTAAATAACTCATAGACATTAGTCTAGATGCTTCAACCTTAAGGCAGTAACCAGATAATAATATTCATCAGCCTTAACCAATTCTATCCATGAATGCAATCCGGATTTGATACAACCATCTATCATTCTAGTTACACATTCGTTTAGAACAGAGACTAAGCAACCTTATCATTTCCAAATACCAGACCCAATGCATTACTTTAATCAGATTATATTCATGTATGCAAGCTGATTAAGAACATACTATCTAGTATCATGTCAAGCATCATTTTAAACTGGACCATTTTATAACTCAATCATTCAAATGAGTCTCTTTCAAACATCCTGGGACAGATTCTAAACATTCATATCTAGCAATCTTTAAACACATCTTCAGGTTTCAAAACACGTCTCACACACATTCAGTTCATAAAGGATCAAGCTTTATTCAAGGGAAATAAGTTTCCTTACAATGAAGACACTAGTATTAGTTCCTTGAACCACCATTGATACACGGACAAGTCAAGAGCTATTGGTGTCGACCCCAACCTCTCCTTCCTCCGTGGACCTTCCCGTTGGACTCTCCATGTTAAAGACCCCACCTTTCTTCACAGTTGACTTGCCACCACCAGTAACAAGGTGGAATCTTCCACCTTTCTTCCTGGACTGGAATAAGAACAAACATGGACTGGTTTGTTGAAGAGGGTAGCTAATCCACTTCATAACCTCTGGATCCAGGGCTATTATTTCTTCTGGACAGTATGAGAAAGCAGGAGGAACCAAGTGTTAATATGAGAAGCCAATGTCCATCTATTATGCAAGGGAAGTACCTAAATCTTATGATTGAATAGGTTTTCCCCTTGAGAATTGATGCATGTGTTTGTGAATTTTTTGAATCAGGTACTTGGAGCTCATGAGAAGAGTCTGGTCATGGATCAAACCCTTTGATGTTGGCAGGATGTCAGAAGAAAGGGGGAGAAAAAGAACACACTACATGGAGAGTTCTAAGCAGTTTTGAGTGTTAAGCAAGGAAGGCATTGGTGCCTGCTTGCCATTGAAGTAAGACCACGATCCAGGGTTTATGAGTCCCTAAACTTGATCATAAGACTCATAAACCGAATGGCCAATCCCTAGGCTGAGTGTAGTTGCACTTTTTTCCCTAAGTATGGTTTTATCCCAAGAGGTTTTCCATACTTAGGTTATTAATGAGGCAAGTACTCTCAGTTCCAAACTTGCCCAATGATCTCCTATGGTCAAGCTTAAGGGGGAGTGTTAAAATGAAAAAGTGAATAACCAAAGGAAAGGATTTAGTCCATGATCAAAGACAAGTGCATCAAGAGAAATTGATTTGGGTTTATATGTGCAGTCTTGCTCCACAAGTTATCGTCTTGACCTAACCTGCCTTGCAAGGCAAGGAATGAGTTGGGTAGGACCATGTGGACATGCTAAGCTCTAGAAACCTAAGGATACTAAGTTTGAATTCAAAAGGTATGATCTGGTTTGATTTAAGCAAGAAGAAGTTACATGGGTGCATAAGGAGCTGTGTAGACCTGTCACTATTACCAAGGAAGCTTGTCCCTCTCCTCTTGTCCCTTTCTACTCTTCCTGGAAGAGCCAGACCTTGAATGTATCCCTTTTGGCCTCTTCTCATCCCCTACATAATTATTTGTTTATCATTCCTTGGTTTAGTAATTGTTTAATGTTGCTCATTGTCTATTTAAAGGCAACTTCACCTCTTGTAACTCTAACCAGAACCAATAGACAAGTTTCTCTCTCTAATTTGCTCTCTCTCTCCCTTGCTTGTGTCTAAAAAATATTCACAATTTAAGGAGTTAAGTATTTTGGTTTAGAGGCTACCTTAGCTCTTTCTCTCTTAAGGCAGCCTGATACTTGTCAAACTCACTCTAAACTCTTCTTTACCTATTGTCTTAAACTCTAACTTACTGATTCTAAATCCCATTCATATAAGTACACAAACTCTAAGTGTTGTGTTACTTCTCAAGGATAGATTCTTACTAGAGAGTTTCTGCTTCATATAACCAGTTTATTGTCTAGGATTCTTGGTTATATAGTAAGCTGTGTATGAGGATCCAACCAAAAGTTGGTTGTCTCTGATCTTGAATGGTGAGTTCATGTTCTATGGTTGAAGGAGATTCAGTCACAAGTTGAATGAATCACTCCTTACATGAGACAAACACGCATGAATTACAACATGGTTTCAGAGCCTAGTTGCTCTTCTTTGGGAAAACTTACCCCATTCTCTATTTTTTCTTGAATTAAATCGTTTCTGTCCCACTCTGATATAGTGTAAGCTTGATCAATACTTGTTAGTTTCTTGAAATCAAGCTTCAGGAGGGGAAGGATTCAAAAATGCTTCACTATTATGTTTTATCCAATGGATAATAGCTTTCTCTTGATGGAGCATCTCTTTGACTAGTGGACAAACTCTTTTGATCCATTGGTTTCATTGTTGTCTAAGCCCACAGGAAATACTTGTTCATGTGTTATTCTGATGATTCTCTTATTGCAAGATCTGGAAAACATAAGTTTATGAGTTATTCCAGTGGCACATGTCTATGATGAGTGGATAAATTAATTGTCCAATGGTCCATTGTGTTTCAGCTACTAAAGCACCAAATTCTTGATGAGTATTGGATGCTCCTGGCTGTTAATGCTTCCGAAAAACTCAAGAAAATAGAGCAAAACTCTGTCCATTAGAACTCTTGAGCAAAAGTTTATTTTCTATTCGCTATTCTCTATTCTCTATTCTCTCATTCTCTCATTCCCCAGGTTACTTATTCTCCATTATTCTCCCATTCTCTGGTTACTAATACTCTGGTTACATCATTCTCTACTCTCTACTTATTCTATGGTTACTTATACTCTCTGGTTACTCAAATCTCTATTCTCACAAACTTGTTTAGAATCTGCCTAAAGGTGTTAAACTGTCTTAAAAGAATTGTCTTGCTTCTGCCCTTAGGAAAATTAATTTTCTTGTTGCATGAATGCTTAGTATTGATGATTAGGATTCAGAGAGTGTTGATGGGATAGAATCATGAAGATATTTTTCCATTGCTTGCCGTACTTGTTCTAAATGTGCTTTATAGATCAGACTTGGTGAAAACCCATGTTCTGGTCTCTTGTTTGTCTACTGATACCTGTGTCTAGTTATTTTTTTGACAGCTTGCCCATGTTGTTCAGATCCTACAAACAATGTATATTCCTGAACATGGAGATTGCCCACTAACCATAAACACTTTGGACACTGATTGTGTCAATTAATTCCCAAGATGGTAGAGAGGATGATTGGAGCAGTGGAGAGATTGCTCAGAAGTGACTTACCTTATAACAAGAGGGTGGACAGGAAGTACACTCAAGAGAAAAGGCCACAATTCTAGCCAAGAGGGCTGTGGTCTAAAGGCATTGGTGATCATCGTTGGCTCTCATCGTCCAAGCTTGACCACATACTCTCATTCTCAGGTTAAGCTTGAGGAGGGTTGTTAATATGAGAAGCCAATGTCCATCTACTTATGTAAGGGAAGTACTTAAATCTATTTTCATTCTTATGATTGAATAGGTTTGCCCCATGAGAATTGAAGCATGTGTTTGTGCATTGTTTAAATAAGGTACTTGGAGCTCATCAAAAGAGTCTGGTTTTGGATCAAACCCTTTGATGATGGGAGGATGTCAGAAGAAAGGGGGAGAAAAAGAACCAGCTCCATGGAGAGTTCCAAGCAGTTTTGAGTGTGAAGCAGAGAAGACATTGGTGCCTGTTTGCCATTGAAGTAAGGCCACGATCCAGGGTTTATGATTCTCTAAGCTTGATCATAAAACTCATAAACCCACTGGCCAATCCTTAGGCTGCGGGTAGTTGCACTCTTTTTCCCTAAGTATGGTTTTATCCCAAGAGGTTTTCCATACTTAGGTTTTTAATGAGGCAAGTACACTCAGTTCCAAGCTTGCCCAAGGATCTCCTATGGTCAAGCTTGAGGGGGAGTGTTAAAATTAAAAGGCGAATAACCAGAGGAAAGGATTTAGTTCATGATGAAAGACAAGTGCATCAAGAGAAATCGATTTGGGTTTATCAGTGCAGTCTTGCTCCACAAGCTATCGTCTTGACCTAACCTGCCTTGAAAGGAAAGGAATGAGTTTGGGAGGACCTTGTGGGTGTGCTAAGCTCCAGAGACCTAAGGATACTCAGTTTGAATTCGAAAGGTAGGATATGGTTTTATTTAAGCTTGAAGAAGTCACATGGGAGCATATGGAGCTGTGTAGACCTGTCACTATCACCAAGGAAGGTTGTGCCTCACCTCATGTTCCTTTCTACTATTCCTGGACGAGCCAGACCTTGGCTGTATCTCTTTTGTCCTCTTCCCAGTCCCTACAGAATTATTTGTTTATAATTCCTTGTTTTAGTAATTGTTTAATGTTTCTCATTATCTATTTAAAGGCAACTTCACCTCTTGGAGCTCTAACTAGAATCAATAGACAAGTTTCTCTCTCTAATTTTGTGTGCTATCTCTCTCTTGCTTGTGTCTAAACCATATTCACAATGTAAGGAGTTAAGTACTATGGTTTAGAGGCTGCCTTAGCTCTCTCTCTCTCTCTTAAGGCAGCCTAATACTTGTCAAACTCACTCTAAACTCTTCGTTATCTATTGTCTTAAACTCTAGCTTACTGATTCTAAATCCCATTCATCTAAGTACAAAAACTCAACTGTTGTGTTACTTCTCAAGGATAGATGCATACTAGGGAGTTTTTGCTTCATATAACCAGTTTACTGTCAAGGATTCTTGGTTATATAGTAAGTTGTGTATGAGGATCCAACCACAAGTTGGTTGTCTCTGATCTTGAATGGTGAGTTCCCGTTGTATGGTTGAAGGGGATTCAGTCACAAGTTGAATGAATCACTCCTTACATGAGACAAACTCTCATGAATTCCAACACCAATAACACTTTATGGGCACGCCTAGGATAACACCATCTTCTTTTAGAGGTTGAATCAGATGGCTTCAAAGTAGCTTCTTCTGGGTTTGAAATGACATAAGAGTGAGATTTGATCTTCAGCGGATTAAGGAACCAAGTTCTTGAGAACCTGGCTCTGATATAATATTAGATTTTCAGAGTGTAGATAGGTTGTGTGATGAACGATCCCTTTTTTGGCAGAGATGACTTGAAATGAAGAAGAAAAGTATCTTGTTTAGACTTTTGTTTACTTGAATCAGAAACAGAGATGAAGAGAGACTAAGATAGATTAGAGAGATTAAGAAAGGGGTATACTAAAGAGTATCTGAATCAAGAACACTAAGTTTATTATGAAGTGGAGAGGGGAAATTCCCCTTTCTCCCTTAGAGTTTACAATCGACAGAGATGAGTATAAATAGATAAATGGGGAAGTTAATGGTCTAGATTTAGGGTTGGACCAAGCATGTGAAGGCAGCAAGGAATGGGCACCAGTTTTGAAATGCATGGCCCGGAATGTTCACATGCTTGGACAGGCTGTCCATAGCTGGTTCCTTTCTTCCCTTATCCACAAACGGTCACCGAGCCTTCACAGCTTCCTGGAAACTTCTTCCTTTGGCAGATGATATATTCCTCATCATCTTCTCCTTTTTCACACGCCAACTTTCCTAAGCTTCGGTCACAAGTCTTGTGCATTTAAGGGTTGTACGACCAAGGATCATCAACCAGATCCGTACACATTGTGCCCTAAACTTGCACAAGACACAAACCACATTTTAAATCCAAATGGCGAGAGTTTGTGTTTCTGGGTCAAGGTTTGTCTGTACGGCCGTACGACCATTGTATACTTGACCCTAAATTCGACCATTTGATCCCATATTTTCACCATAGCTTCCCAAGGTCTTTTTTGACTTCTATTTGATGTTTAACAGAGTCTTGCACCCTCATAAGCTGTCCACAGCCTTCACAACACTTTTTGCACAAGATCTCTGCACACCACTCTATGTTCTTTTGCTCCATCTCATCTTTACAAGTTCACACTTGTTCATTGTCAATTCTTCAAGTTAATACTCCCCCTTAGGCTTGACTATAGGTGATCCTTAGTCCAGCTTGGAACCTTGAAGAGCTTCCTCATTAAAAACCTCAGCAAGGAAAACCCTTTGGGATAAAACATTGATGAGGGAAAAAAAGTAAAGCCTTCAAGGCCTAGGGATTGGCCAAGGTGTCTTTGTGTCTTAAGATGATTGTGATGGACATACAGACCCTGGATCATGGCCTCACTGTGATGCAAGTCCGATATGAATTTCCTTGCACATCACTAAGTCTTCTTGTACTCATCTCACACTGATCTTGGTCTCTCCCCCTTTCACCTAACCTTTTGTTAGGTTGAACTGCTCGGACATCTAGATACATCCTTATTGAGTACCATCTTTGATACGCCCTAGGATTGGACAAGATCACTCAAACGGCCTGAAGGATATGAACTCGCCTAGAATGGAGAACTGATGGATCGAGAGGTGATACAAGAGGTGCGGAAACGTCTCTTGATACTACCAGAATTCGTCGTTGCTTGATGTGACGCACAAGTCCAACGATCGAAGGTTTGTTTACTCGAAGATAACCTCACCAAGAAACAGAAATGTTCTAAGCAAAAAACACAGAGAATGAACTAAAATATAAGAAGAAAATTGATTGATTTGTTGCTGTAGAAAGATTACATATTTATAGTAGCAAAGGCATATCAAAAGACTAAGAATTTTGTGGAAAACACACATAGAAAAAGCAAGAAAGACTAAAAATGGTCAAATGACTCTTTGGTTCTTGTTCTGGTCGAAATGACCCTTGATCTACTGTCCAGGTTCATCTAAATCTAGCATGGTCAACAAATGACCCTTCCCCTACTGTCCAGGTTCCTCCGAACCAGATGGGTGTATTGCGGTAAGGAGAAGGACAAACTTTGGGCTGTCCGTGTGGGTGATCGATGAACTTTCATGAACGGATGGCAACTTAAGTCAAACCAAATCTCCAGAGAGCTTAAATATCCTCTCTTTAAAGATATTAGAATGATCGTTCATCATGAAATCATCAAAATGGTCAGAAAGGTCATGTTCACGACCATCGGGACATGCAGTACACACAAACGGGCCAGAAGTGAAGTGTTGTTTCCTAAGTCAGGTTCCACTTGTTGATCTTGAGTTCTGGCTCGATTGTTGGTCTTAGAATGTCGAATGGGTCAGGAAAGACTGGCTGTGGGATGGTCAATTCGGTTACTAGGTCGTGGATCCAGCCTTAGGTCATTTACTGATGTATGCGGCTCGATTTTGTACACGGCTCAGTCCGTCGATCTGGTACGGTTGGCGAGTGAACCTCGGTTGAACTGATCTGGTCGTCCTGATCACCATGCTTGGCAGGTTCCACGTCCTGGGGTGCATCATTCCCTTCCTCTTCAAACGGATTTGTCCACAAATCTGGATCATCTGCACAGAAAAGAGATAAATCAGAAACATTAAAACTTGAAGAAATATCATACTTACCTTGAAGATCAAGCTGATAAGCATTGTCATGGATTTTCTTAATGGTCTGAAAGGGACCATCGACTCTAGGCATGAGTTTAGACTTTCTTTCTTCAGGGAACCATTCCTTTCTCAAGTGAACCCACACAAGGTCTCCTTCCTTAAATATGACCTTGGTCCGTTTCTTATTTGCCTTTCTCTCATAAATCTTTGTCTTGGCTTCAATGTTGGCTCAAACCTTCTCATGCAACTTCCGAATGGTCTCAGCCTTCTTTTTCCCATCTATACTAATTCTTTCACTCAAAGGCAAAGGCAAAAGATCAAGTGGAGACATAGGGTTGAAGCCATAAACAATCTCAAACGGAGAAAACTTAGTAGCAGAATGCACAGAATGATTATATGCAAACTCGACATGAGGCAAACATTCTTCCCAAAGTCAAAGATTCTTTCTAATCAACGACCTAAGCAAAGCAGATAAGGTCCGATTTACAACCTCAGTTTGACTATCAGTTTGAGGACGACAAGTGGTGGAAAACAAAAGCCTCGTTCCTAACTTGGATCACAAAGTCTTCCAAAAATAGCTAAAGAACTTAACATCTCTACCTGAAACAATGGTTCTAGGCATTCCATGCAACCTAACAACATCTCTAAAGAACAACTCAGCAACATGCACGGCATCATCAGTTTTATGACAAGGTATGAAATGAGCCATTTTCGAAAACCGATCAACCACTAGAAAGATAGAATCTCGAGCAGACTTAGTTCTAGGCAATCCAAGAACAAAATCCATAGATATATCGACCCAAGGATGAGATGGGATAGGTAGAGCTGAATACAAACCTTGGTTTTGCACTTTGGATTTGGCTTTCTTTCAAACCACACATCGGTTGCAAATACTCTCTACATCCTTCATCAAGCTTGGCCAATAAAAATGCTCATACACCACCTTGTATGTCTTCTTGACTCCGAAATGTCCCATAAGACCTCATCCATGTGATTCCCTGACAAACAACTCCCTCAAAGAACATTGGGGCACACACAAGCGGTTATCATGAATAGGAAATCAGACACTTGATAGTACTTCCCATAAGAGGTCTTGGAACCCTTTCTAAAAACCCTCTTTGAAATCCGGATCAGTTGCATACAAATCTTTGATAAATTCAAATCCAAGCAACTTTGTTTCTAGAGTTGAGAGAAGAGTGTAACTTCTGGACAAGACATCAGCCACCACGTTTTCCTTACCTTGTTTGTACTTGATAACATAAGGAATGGTCTCGATGAACTCGACCCAACATGCGTGCCTTTTGTTTAACTTTTACTGGCCTTTGAGGTGTCTCAATGATTGGTGATCAGTGTGGATCACGAACTCCTTTGGCCAGAGATAGTGTTTCCATGTCTGAAGAGCTCACACCAAAGCGTGCAACTCCTGGTCGTAAGTGGGGTAGCTGGGTGTGGCTCCTCCAATTTTCTCACTGAAATAAGCGATGGGTTTCCTGTCCTGCATCAAGACAGCACCAATACCAACACCCGAAGCATCACATTCGATCTCAAAATTATTAGGAAAATCAGGAAGCATAAGTAAAGGAGCTTGAGTTAACTTCCCTTTGAGACTTTGAAATGCCTCTTCTTGAGCTAGTTCCCACTTCAACCCAACATTCTTTTTGATCACCTTAGTGAGTGGAGCTGCTATAGTGCCGAAGTTTGGGACAAATTGTTGGTAGAACCACGGTTGTTGGACTAGGCCAATATCGGATGGCTTTGATATTCTCTTCGTCCACTCTGAGTCCATCTGCACCTACAACAAAACCTAAGAAGACCACGTCATCTGTTCCAAAAGAGCATTTAGCATGATTAGCAAACAAGTGTTCTTTCCTAAGGATTTCTAGAACAGATTTCAAATGCATCTTATGATCATCAAGACTCTTGCTGTAGATGAGTATGTCATCAAAGTAGACAACAACAAAATTACCAATGAATGATCTCAAGATATGATTCATCAAGCGCATAAATGTACTAGGTGCTTTAGTGAGACCAAAGGGCATGACAAGCCATTCATACAATCCTAGTTTTGTTTTGAATGCAGTTTTTCATTCATCACCTTCTTTCATGCGAATTTGGTGATAGCCACTTTTCAAATCTATCTTAGAGAAGACAGAGGAACCATGCAATTCATTAAGCATGTCATCAAGTCTAGGGATTGGATGCCTATACTTTACCGTTATGTTGTTAATGGCGCGATAGTCCACCCACATCCGCCAAGATCCATCCTTTTTGGGCACAAGGAGGACAAGTACGACACAAGGGCTAAGGCTTTCTCTGATGTAGCTTTTTTCAAGAAGCTCTCCATTCTGTCGCACTGATACCACTTGATACGTCCTAGGATTGGACATGATCACTCAAACAACCTGAAGGATATGAACTCGCCTAGAAGGGAGAACTCATGGATCGAGAGGTGACACAAGGGGTGCAGAGAGGTCTCTTGGTACTACCAGAGTTCGTCTTTGCTTGATCTGACGCACAAGTCCAACGATCAAAGGTTTGTTTACTCGGAGATAACCTCACTAAAAAACAGAAATGTTCTAAGCAAAGAACAAAGAGAATGAACTCAAATATAAGAATAAAATTGATTGATTTGTTGCTGTAGAAAGATTACATATTTATAGTAGCAAATGCATATGAAAAGACTTAGAATTTTGTGGAAAACACACATAGAAAAACCAACAAAGACTAAAAATGGTCAAATGACTCTTTGGTTCTTGTTCTAGTCAAAATGACCCTTGGTCTACTGTTCAGGTTCATCTGAATCTAGCCTGGTCAGCAAATGACCCTTCGCCTACTGTCCAGGTTCGTCCGAACCAGATGGGTGTATTGCGTAAGGAACATAACGTACTGTGGGCTGTCCGTGTGGGTGATCGATGAACTTTCATGAACGGATGGCAACTTAAGTCGAACCAAATCTTCATAGAGCTTAAGTATCCTTTCTTTAGAGATATTAGAATGATCGATCATCATGAAATCATCAAAATGGTCATAAAGGTCATGTTCACGACCATCGGGACAAGCGTTACGTACTAAATGGGCCAGAAGTGAAGTGTTGTGTCCTAACTCAGGTTCCACTCGTTAATCTTGAGTTTTGGCTCGACTGTTGGTCTTAGAATGTCGAATGGGTCGGGAAAGATTGGCTGTGGGATGGTCAATTCGGTCACTAGGTCGTGGTTCCAGTCTTAGGTTATTTCCGGATGTATGCGGGTCGATTCTGTACACGGCTCGGTCCGTTGATCTGGTACGGTTGGACGGGTGAACCTTGGTTGAACTGATCTGATCGTCCTAATCACCATACTGGGCTGGTTCCACGTCCTTGGATGCATCAATCTTCATGCTAAACCTTGATTGCTTCTTATTCTTGAATAACCACCAAGGACTCTCTCTTCACATTTTATTGAAGCTTGGGACTAACTTTAGGAACTGAGTTTAGGAGGACCCAAGCTTAAATGGATGATAGCTTCATGATCTTGATCAACACACCACTGCACACTCACTTCTGAACTCGCCACCTCGAATTGATTTCTGCTAGATGCCTCAGCTATCTCTTCAACCACCTCACACGAGAAGCTGTATTTTGAGTAACCTTGTTCTTCACACAGCCAAGAGTACTCTGAACACTCTCTTGTCTAGACTTGCCAATGTCTAAACCTGGATGGCTTCATCTCAACTACTTACAATGGTGGGGAGGAACCAGGTCATGAGCTTAGAATCATCAGGTAGCTCACTTAAGTCCCCACCTCATGCTTCAATTGAGTCTATGATCAAGTTTGAAGTGAGCCTCGATGAACTTCAAAACCAGGAGCCCACCACCCCAACAGCTGGGCATAATCACTTATCCACCTTCATGCCTTCAGCTTCAAGTACCCTCAGGTCATCGGCCTCCTCATGGCTTAGGTGATGACCTTGCCTTGTGTATCTTCTCTGAACCAGGAGCACATCACTCCCAAAATCTGCACGTAAGTCTACTGGCTCCATACACAAGCACTGACATCTCTCCATTGCTTCAGCAAAGGGCACTGCCTTCCTCTTACTCTCGGATTGATGATGAACAAAGGACACTTCTTATGAACCTGAAACAAAACTCAAACTCCAGACAAGATAAGACACACTTGCATTAGGATCAAACCTTGACTAATCATCATGTTTGATCTCCAATGTCACAATCTTTGCACTAGACAGATTCTTATCATCATTAAGATCCATCTAGTACAAGCTTTCCATTTTCTAAATGCTAGGGATGAACTAATCAGGAACTATCACAAAGCTATTAGGCACTCATTTCCTGCCTTAAAAAAAATCTTAGACATTAGTCTAGAGGTTTCAATCTAAGGCAGTAACCAGATAACAATATGCATCAGCCTTAAACTATTCTATCCATGAATGATCCGGATTAGATACAACCATCTATCATCCTAGTTACACATTAATTTAGAACGGAGACTAAGCAACATTATCATTTCCAAATACCAGACCCAATACATTACTTAATCAGATTAAATTCATGTACGCAAGCAGATTCAGAACATACAATCTAATATTATGTCAAACATCATTTATAACTGGAGCAAGAATTTTATAACTCTATCATTCAAACGAGTCTCTTTCAAAAATCCTGGGACAGATTCTAAACATTCATATCTAGCAATCTTTAAACACATCCTCAGGTTTCCAAACACATCACACACACATTCAGGTCATAAAAGATCACGCTTTATTCAAGGGAAATAAGTTTTCTTATAATCAAGGAACTAGTGTTAGTTCCTTGAACCACTAAGGTTACACGGCTAGGACACGAGCTATTGGTGTCTACCCCAACCTCTCCTTCCTCCGTTGACCTTACCCTTGGAGTCTCCATGTCAAAGAGCCCACCTTTCTTCATACTTGAGTCGCCACCACCAGTAACAAGGTGAAAGCTTCCAACTTTCTTCCTGGACTGGAATAAGAACAAGCTTGGAATTGTTTGTTGAAGAGGGTAGCTAATCCACTTCATCACCTTTGGATCGAAGGCTATTCTTTCTACTGGACGGTATGAAAAAGCAAGATATACCAAGAACACTTTCTGGGAACGCCTAGGATGAACACCATCTTCTTGAAGACATTGAATCAGCTGGCTGGACACTAGCTTCTTTTGGGTTTGAAATGACATGAGAGTGAGCTTTGATCTTCAGCGGATGAAGGAACCAAGTTCTTACGAAACTGGATATAATATCATGTTAGATTTTCAGAGTGTAGATAGGTTGAGTGATGAACAATCCCATTTGGGGCAGAGATGAATCGAAATGAAGAAGAGAATGATCTGGTTTAGACTTGTGTTTACTTGAATCAGAAACAGATATTAAGATAGACTAAGATAGATTAGAGAGATTAAGAAAGTGGTAGACTAAAGAGAATCTGAATCAAGAACACTAAGTTTATTATGAAGTGGAGAGGGGAAATTCCCCTTTCTCTCTTAGAGTTTACAAAATCGATAGAGATGAGTATAAAGAGATAAATGGGGAAGCTAATGGTCTACATTTAGGGTTGGACCAAGCATGTGAAGTCAGCAAGGAGGGGCGCCAGTTTTGAAATGCTTGGCCAGAAATATTCACATGCTTGGACAGGCTGTCCATACCTGGTTCCTTTCTTGCTCTTCCTTTGGTGAGTGGATAAGGTTATTCCCTTATCCAAAAACGATCACCTAGGCTTCACAGCTTCTTGGAAACTTCATCTTTCTTTGGCAGATGTTATATTCCTCAGCATCTTCTCCTTTCTTCACATGCAAACCTTCTTAAGGTTAGGTCACAAGTCTTGTGCATTTAAGGATTGTACGGCCAGGGATCATCAACTGGGTCCGCACACATTGTGCCCTAAACTTGCACAAGACTCAAACCACATTTTAAGTCGTACACCTGATCCTAACTTTGACACTTTGATCCCATCTCATCACTGTAGCTTCCCAAGGTCCTTCTTGAACTTCTATTTAATGTTTCACAGACTCTTGCACACTCATAAGCTGTCCACAGCCTTCACAACACTTCTTGCACAAGATCTCTTCACACCACTCTATGTTCTTTTGCTCCATCTCATATTTACAAGTTCACACTTGTTTATTTTCAACTCTTCAAGTTAACGCTCCCCCTCAAGCTTCACTATAGGCGATCCTTAGTCAAGCTTGGAACCTTGAAGAGCTTGCTCATTAAAAACGTCACCAAGGAAAACCCTTTGGGATAAAACCTTGATGACGGAAAAAGAGTAAAGCCTCCAAGGCCTAGAGATTAGCTAGTGGGTCTTTGTGTCGTCAGATAATTGTGATGGACATAAAAACCCTGGATCATGTTCTCACTGTGATGCAAGTCTGATATGACTTTCCTTGCACATCACTAAGTCTTGTTGTACTCATCTCAAACTAATCTTGGTCTCTCCCCCTTTCACCTAACCTTTTGTTAGGTTGAAGTGCTTGGACAGCCAGATACATCCTCATTGGGTACCATTTTCATGCTAAGCATTGGTTGCTTCTTATTCTTGAATAACCACCAAGGAATCTCTCTCTTCATAGATCATTGAAGCTTCTCAATACACAGATTGCGATACCAAGGTCTTGGTGATTGCTTCAGTCCATAGATGGCTTTCTTTAGTCTTAGAACATTTCCAGGCTTGACCAAGTGCTCTAGACCAGGAGGAGGGTGCATTTAGACTTCATATTCTAGCTCTCCTTGAAGAAAAGCATTCTTGACATCCATCTGCCATACATCTCATTCAAGATTTGTTGCAAGGGAGAGAATTATCTGAATGATATAAAGCTTGGCCACTGGTGCAAATGTGTCCACATAATCCTCTCCATATGTATGAGTGAAGCCTCTTGCCACCAGTCTTATTTTGCGCCTCTCCACTTTGCCATATAGCAAGTATTTGATTGTGAAGACCCACTTGATTGATACTTCCTTCTATCCTTTTGGAAGTTCACTCTAATACCAAGTGTAATTCACAATCATGGCACTGGTCTCATTTCCCAATGATTCTTTCCATTCATCAAGCTCGATTGCTTCTTCATACGACCTTGGAACATATCCTTCATCCAATCTACTGATGAATGCTTGAAATTCTATTGGAAATTGAGAAAATGAGCATACTACTGAAGTTGAATGAGTCACTGCCTCACAATTGTAATAGATCCTTGTGTTCACCCAATTTGAGGGATCCTTCCTGATCCTTGAGCTTCTTCTTAGTGGTTGAACCCATCTTCTTCTTCTTCATGCCCTTCTTCTTCATGAACTTGAGAAATTTCAGTTCTTTTTTTTCTACACCATATTGATCGTGAAACTTTGAACCATATTGCCTTTTTGGTTTTTTTTTCATTGCCCCCTTCAGGATCAGGATGAGTGACTTCTTCAACTTTTTGTTTAGTCACTTGAGCAGAAGTAGCTTCTCTAGTGGACTTCTTTCCTTTGATAGACTGATTCCAAGATTCTCAAAGATGATCCTTAGGTTATTGGCTTTATCTGATGCTGGAGACATATCTTTGACTCATCCCAATTCTTCTCAGCACAAAACCCTTTTCCTTCCATAAACTTCACATCTCTTGATACAAGTATTGTTCTTGTTTCAGGATTGTAGGACTTGTATCTTTTCTGTATAGAAGAGTAGCCTATGAACATACACTTCATGCTCTTTGCTTCCAGCTTGTTCTTTTGTTCCCCTGGTATCAGCACAAAGCAGGCGCATCCAAACACTCAGAGGTGGTGAATGGGTGGTATGGCTTGGTTCAATACTTCATAGGGAGAGATATCCTTTAGCAACTTGGTTTGGATCTGGTTAATAAGATAACATGCTGTCACCACAGCATCACTCCAAAATCTCTTAGGAACATTGTTATGGAACATCATTGATCTAGCAACCTCCATTAGATGCCTATTCCTTTCAGCCACTTCATTTTGCTGAGGTCTATAAGGACACCTTGTTTGGTGGATTATGCCATGTTTTGCCAAATGATTTTCAAAAGCATGACTTATATACTCTCCTCCATTTTCTGATATCAGTACTTTCACATTAGCTATAAAGTGGTTAGTGACATAGGATTGAAAATTCATAAAAGCATCTAACACACGATCCTTAGAAGGCAGCAAGGTTAAACAAGTATACTTTGATTTCTGATCTATAAAGGTAACAGTACTTGTGATTGTCCCTCTACATGCATGGAGAGGTCCGAACATCAAGTGAACTAATCAAAACAATTCTCATATATGGTTGATGATATTGGAAACACAGATTTGCAATGCTTTCCTAAGATACATGCTTCACAATGCAAGTTGCTAAATGACATATCAGGCATCATAAGTTCTAATGCACGAGTGTGAGGATGGCCTAATCGAGCATGCCAAGTAGTGCTATCACACGCAAATGAGTTACTGGTCATGCATAAATTAGAAGGAGTAGAAGAGTTAGAAGGCTTAGTCTTTTGGAGACGGTACAGACCATCATGGCTGTTTCCTTCACCAATCACCTTCCCCGTCTTAAGGTCTTGAAACTCAACATCATTAGGCCTAAAAACCACCTGAAAATCAGTTCAACTTTTGCCTTTTTCACTGTAAGTAAGTTAAAAGCAAAACAAGGCATATAGAAGACAGCAGATTCCCTATCAAAAACTTTAGATTTCCTATTCCTTCTATCTTCACCTTATCTCCATTGGCTATTATAACATTCCCTAAGGCAGGCCTAAGATCTTTTCAGATCTTGAGAGTATTCGAAACCAGAAAGAGATTTAGGAGAGAATAGAAGAAGACTTTATCGACCAAGACTAAAGAAATGAGAGATTGATGAGAAACATTTTGAGACTAAGAATAGAGATAACTGTCTGATTTATTCTGTCACTCGACATTACATTATATAGAGAGAGCATACAAGGGTTTTCAGAGACAAGGAAGGGAAATATGTGGTCTTGGTTGAAGGGAGGAGCGTCCCATTTGAAATGCGGCCAAGGAGAACCACTCAAGTGGCATCTAGCATCTTTGACAAGATGCTGGTTCCTTTCCAGCTGTGCCAGCCTGTCCACGCTGATCCTTTCTTCCTTCACAACGGATAGACCAAGGTAAGTAGTCGGGTAACACCTCATTTTACCCGGATGGCCTTTTTACCTTTGGTCAATGTTTTGGTCTACCAGGACTTGTACGGCATGTACGGACATGGTCGACACAAAACCTTCTCCTTCCTTCTCCTTCTTCTCACCCTGAAAATGGACCTCAACTCAACACTGCCCCTCAAGCTTGACCATGTGGAACAAGTCGAGCTTGGAATGCTATGAGGTCTTCCTCATTAAAAAACCTCACCAAGGAAAACCCATGGGTATAAAACCTTGATGAGGGAAAAAGAGTAAAGACCCAATAGCGAGGGGATTAGCTGAGTTGGGTAATATCAATGAGTCCCAAACAAACATGAATGGATTCCATTGTCTTATGTCTAGCCGCCTTAGTAAACACATCGGCCAGCATATCCTAACTTCTTGTATAGCACGGCAAGATAACTCCTAACCCAATCATCCGTCTCACCTTGTGGCAATCAACTTCAATATGCTTGGTTCTTTCATGGAACACCGAGTTAGAGGCAATGTGGATTTCTTCTTGGTTTTCACAATGCATAGTCATTTGTGTGGACTGTTCTATCTCCACATGCTTCAGTATACCCTTGATCCAAACAACCTCATTTGTGAGATTCAGCATTGCTCTATACTCAGCTTCAGTACTCAAGCATGAGACCACCTTCTGTTTCTTGCTTTTCCTTGTAACCATGTTGCCTCCTATGAAGGTAGAATAACCAGCTATCCACTTCTTGTCCACACTATCTCCGGCCCAGTCAGCATCACAGTAGCCTACCACTTCTGTGTTTCCATTACATCCCATCCAAACTCCAAGGTTTGGTGAGCCATTGAGGTACATCAAGATCCTCTCTACCGTGCGCTGATGATGTTTCTTTGGTACTTGCATATGCTGGCTCACCTGGTTCACTGCAAAACAAATATCAGGACGCGTGATAGTTAGGTAGATTAACTTACCAACAAGCTTTATATAGAGCTTAGGATCATGGAATGGCTTGCTTTCTTCAATCTCCCCCTCATGTGGAACTTTATATCCATCCTCTAATGGAATCTTGGATGTCTTCCCTTCATACTTACATGCATCTTTCAACATATCAAGTGTATACTTTTTTGAGGACAAAAACAATCCTTCTTTGGATCTACATATCTCAAAACCAAGGAAGTATTTCATCTCTCCCAAATCTTTAATTTCAAACACAGATTTAAGAAAGTCCTTAGTGGATTGGATACCAGCTTTGTTACTTCCTGTGATGAAGATATCATCAACATACACAAGAAGGACTACAATACCCGAGGAGGTAGAGATAGTGAAGAGGGTGTGGTCTAGTTCTGACTTCTTGAAACCTTTCCTATTCAGAGTGGTACTCAACTTGTTGTATCAAGCTCTTAGGGATTGTTTTAGACCATAGATCGTATTCTTGAGCCTCAAAACATTCCCTTTCTTCACTAAGTGTTCAAGAACGGGAGGAGGATGCATGTAGATTTCATATTCAAGTTCCCCTTGTAAAAATGCATTCTTCACATCCATTGGCCAAAGTCCCAATTCAAGGTAAACAACAAGAGAGAGGATGATCCTGATGGCATGGAGCTTTGCAACTGGTGCAAAAGTGTCAATGTAGTCCTCTCCATATGTGTGTGTGAAACCTCTTGCAACTAGCCTGGTCTTCCTTCTATCAATTTTCCCATTAGCCAAAAACTTGATTGTGAAGATCCACCTACTGGAAACTGCTTTCTTTCCTCTTGGTAATTCACTTTCAGACCAAGTGTCATTCTTGATCATTGCATCAGCCTCAGCACCAACAGACTCTTTCCTTTCCTTATCTCGCATAGCCTCTTCATAGTATCTTGGTATATAGCTCATGTCTAAGCTAACCATGAAAGGAACATTACCATGAAAGCACAATGCTCCTCTGGATATTTTGCAAAAGAGTATACAATTTTTGATGGGTGCTCTATTGGTTGAGCATTGTAGTAGACCCTTGTATGAACCCAGTTTGATGGTGGAAACCTTATTCTTGAGATTCTCCTCAGTGGTTGCTCCACCACCACATATTTTGACTCTTCTTCCTCTTGAGATCCAGAACCCTTTTGATCTTGTTGTGACTCACCACCTCGATCATGAGAACCTGAACTATCATCTTCTTGAGAGTCAAATTCTTCCCAGAAAGAATAAAATTCATCTTAACCACCTTAAATTTCACCTTCCTGGTTATGAGCTTCAGGTTCACTTCCCCACTCATGATCAAGGTGGGGAAATTGGTTAGACCCATTGGTCCTTGTAGGACCTCCTGGATGTCTTCCATTTCATTTTGATTCTTGGTTTCTCCAATACCAAGAGCTTCCAATATAACTCTTAAAGTAGCAGCTTTATCTGAAGTAAGATCCTTTAAATCTTCCTGATTCTTCTCATCATAGTAACCCCTTGCTTCTACAAACTTCACATCTCTAGACACCAGTACCCTTCTTGCAACTAGATCATAACACTTGTACCCCTTCTGAGTTGTAGAGTTGCCGATGAACATTGCCTTTGTACCCTTGGCCTCCAGTTTGTTTCTCAACTCTCTAGGAACCAGAACATAACACAAGCACCAAAATACCCTTAAGTAGTCAACATATGGCTTGTACTTGTTCAGAACCTCAAAAGGAGCTTGATCTTGCAAAACCTTGGTTGGTGTGCGATTGATCAAGTAACAAGCTGTGGATAGAACATCACTCCAGAACCTCTTTGGAACATTGGCTTGATACATCAAAGACCTTTCTACATCCATAAGATGGCATTTCTTTCTTTCAGCTACACCATTCTGTTGAGGTGTGTAGGGGAAACTGGTTTGATGTAGAATCCCATTTTGAGCTAAGTGATCCTTGAATGCATGACTTGTGTACTCCTCTCCATTATCTGATCTAACAATTTTGAACTTGGCAGGATAAAGGTTAGTTACATAAGATTGAAAAAAAAATTAATGCATCAAGGACCCTGTCTTTTCAATGTATTAGTGTTAACCAGGTGTATTTCGATTTTTCATCAATGAATGTAAAAAAAATACTTATGATTATCTCTAGATGAGCAAGGTGCAGTCCAAACATTAGAGTGAATCAAATCAAAGCAATTCTCATAAACAGTAGATGATCTTTGAAAAATAGTCTTACAATGCTTGCCTAAAATTTAAGCTTCACACTCATTATTTTCAAAAACAACACCTGGTAACATTAAGTTTAAAGCTCCAACAAGAGGATTTCCTAGTTTAAGATGCCATAGAGCATTCTTATTCAAAGTAAAAGTAGAAGTAAATGAACAACTATAATCAGAAACAGGAGCAAGCTCTTCAAGCAAATATAACTCGCCCTTGGTAACTCCCTTTCCAATCGAACGGTTGCTCTCAATATCCTGAAACTTCACATCATTAGGACTGAATATGACATTAAAATTCAGATCAGTAGTGCATTTCTTAACATACAGAAAATTTGATGTGAATTCAGGCATGTAAAAAGCCCTAGTGCTCTTACTAAACAATTTTAGATTACCTACTCCTCTAATAGGTATCTTATCACCATTAACAATCATAACATGACCATTAGCTAGTTCTGTATTATGAATTAAATGAGTGTCACTTATGCGATGAGAGGCACCAAAATCAATTATCATAGGTTTTGATATGCTACTAACAATATGACAAGCAATACTAGGAGATGGGCAAATGGGACTTAATCTAGCACTTATACTTTCATTTCCTACATAACTACAATTTCTATCAGTCCTAAAATCACCATTCATATCTCCTACAACACTAGCAACCATGGAAGCACCAAGAGAATACCCATTAAGGTTACCAAAGGTGTTACCATTATCCTTGAGCATTTTGATGAGAGTTTCAGTGTCAAACCTCCTTAGGTAGTCTCGATCATTGCTCTGGTTGGGGTTGCCAGTGTAGGCGACAAGGGACTTTCCATCACTCGCCTCCCTCCTATCACCATAATTTGCCCTGCTTGTACCAGCACCACTTGAACCCTCAGAACTGTGAGTTTTGGCCTCCATTTCCTTCATGAACTTAGCAGGCTTGAGATGGGGGTGTAGGATCCAGCACTGACTCTTCTTGTGACCATGCTTCTTGCAATGATCATAGTTTCCATCGAACCTCCTTTCTTCTTACTTGTTGTATTCAGCCTTATAATCCAGTGGAGCCTCTGCTTGATCAGTTTGCGCAGCTTGATTGGCTAAGGAGAGCTCTCCTTTGCTTCCAAACAACCCAGTAGAACCTTGTTCCTTCTATATATGTGCGCAAACATCCTCAAGGGATAGAAGCTTCTCATCTCTCAAGATGTGCTTGATGAGGCTTTTGTAAGCTGGATTCAAGGTGAGCAAGAGTTCAAAGACTTTATCTTGCTCACGCCTCTCATTCAGCTTATCAGCATCAACTGTACTCGGCCTCAACATCTCAAGTTCTGAACATAGTGCTCGGAACCTCCTAAGATGTGTAGTGAACTCCATGTCTTTTTGCACCAGACCATTGATTGGCCTTTTTACTTTAAACAGTTGGCTCAAGTTTGAAGTGTTTCCATACACCTTCTGCAGGGTATCCCATAGATCCTTTGCCTTCTCATAGTAACTATAAGCCTCAATGATTGAAGGCTCAAGAGATCCTTGAAGAAGTGACATCATGATACGGCCTTGGATAGGCTGTCTCTCCCATGAATCACTTGAAGGAGGGTGGAATGGATCCTAAAGCTTTGAGACTCTAGGATGGACATGATGAACTTCACACCTAGGCTGCAGAAGACATAGATGTTGTTTTCCTACAGCTATCTGCGAGGACAACCTCGCTTTGTTGATGCCTAATGGACAATCACATAAATAGAAGAGCAATCTTCCTGGTGACGAATGAATGCTCAAATACTAACAAGCTTGACCACGTGAATGGACAAGGTAGAAGGTCCCCAAAGAGACAAAGGTAAGCCAAAAGCTCTGGTTTTATTAAAAAGAATGGTGTAATTACATATGGTCTTGTGTTTGGGTTATAAGGACAAAAATCAGAAAACCCTAACTACAAAAATACTGATTCTAATCTAAAAAGGAAAAATAAAACCTATTTCTAATTGGTTTAAGAAACTCAAAACTTATCTCTAGTTAGTTTATAAAACACCAATCCCAATCGTAGTGGGTTTAGAAGTACAAAATCAGAAATACATTTAACAAGCCAAAATCGACCAAGTAAAGCCCAAGGTGGTCGATCCTTATTCTTTATCTCCTGCTATTGGCCTTGCTCAATCAACACACTTCTGAGCCCGTCCCAAGGACCTTATGTTATCTTCAGTATGCTCCCTTGGTTTAATAGTTCGTGTGTTGCATGCCGCCAAATCCAAACCAAACTTTGATCGATTGCTTTCCATTGTATCTGCAATTATCGTCAATTTACTCTCGCTTGCTCATCCATATGGTAAGCTGGTCGCCCAAATTGCTCAAGTTTGTGTTGCAAAATCCTCCTGGTCTTTTTTGGCTCATGTTCTTGTCGAGATATGAAGTTGTTTGCTGGTACATGTTGTTCCAAGGCCATATCATGAGCATTCTTCTTCTCTCTGTCCAATACCTCATGAATCAGACCAATGAGATCACTGAATGGCCCATAGAACCACACTTCAAGCATTGAATTAGCTGGTCCACATGTGGCCTTCAAACCCTTGAAGTAGAGGCTGATCCAGATCGCATCATCCTCTCCTCCTTTAAAAGGATTTGTCCTCAAATCTAGTCCATCTAACAAGACCGAACCTTTCATACTCTGCTCCAAATGTGTTATTCCTTTAGCTAGTGTGTTGCCATAGCTCATGTGTACCTTTTTATCTCAAAGTTTCAGCAAGCTTTTCATTATATCTCAATCATCCTTTAGTGTACCACAACCACACCGCTTCTTAACTGAAAAGTACTGCTCCTTGTGGTCTGGTGGAAGAGTTATATTGCCTCCTTTCTACCTTTTAATCTTTGGTTGGTCACACCCTTTCCCAAGTTCTAGCAGTGTCCATCTCAGATTGTCTTGATCAGTTTTGTAACTAACCAAGGACGTGACTCCCTTATGCGTTTTGCTAGTTCTGGTCACACCATCCTCTCCTCCAATAGGATTTAACCTCAAATCATGTTCTTAAAAGATGAATGGACGGTACAAATTCAGATTCTTGATTGTTGATCTTTGGATCAGGGTGTTGTTATTGTTTCTATGAACACACGTCCCTCCTCCTAATTCAAAGACAAGGTTTTGAAGCCCCTTTACAAACTTCACATTTCCCACGAGACTGTCCTTAATCATACACAAGGACTGATCATAAAATCACAAGAAAGAAATTTAATGATATCACCTTGTTCAACCAAAGTTGTAAGTGCCAAGTGATGTGCTTTAGGTGATTCACAAAATACTCCCTCCTAAGCCTTTCTTAAGTTATAGAAGTGGTTACTGAAAGCTGGTTGGATTTTCTCTCGTTTCAACTGGTCAGCCAAGCTACTTTCTTAACAATGAATAACCTAGCTCTGATACCACTTGATACAGCCTTGGATAGGCTGTCTCTTCCATGAATCACTTGAAGGAAGGTGGAATGGATCCTAAATCTTTGACTCTAGGATGGACGTGATGAACTTCACGTGATCTACGTTAAAAAATCAAACCCTAAAACCTTCAAGAGGCTCTAGATAACACTTGATACGGCCTTGGATAGGCTGTCTCTCCCACATATTACTTGAAGGAGGGTGGAATGAATCCTAAAGCTTTGAGACTCTAGGATGGACGTGATGAACTTCACACCTAGGCTGTGGAAGAATTAGATGTTGTTTTGCTACAGCTATCTACGAGGGCAACCTTGCTTTGTTGATGCCTAATGGACAGTCTCATAAACAGAATATCAATCTTCTTGGTGATGAATGGATTCTCAAAGATGAACAAGCTTGAACTCGTGAATGTAAAAGGTATAAGGTACCCAAAGTGACAAAGGTAAACCAAAATCGCTCGTTTTATTAAAAGAATGGTGTAATTACATATGGTCTTATGTTTGGCTTATAGAAACAAAAATCAGAAAACCCTAACTAGAAAAATACTAATTCTAATCTAAAAAGAAAAAATAAAACCTATTTCTAATTGGTTTAAGAAACCCAAAACCTATCTTTATTTTGTTTATAAAACACCAATCCTAATCCTAGTGAATTTAGAAGTACAAAAATCAGAAATACATTTAACAAGCCAAAATCGACCAAGTAAGGCCCAAGGTGGTTGATCCTTCTTCTTTATGGCCTGATATGGTCCTTGCTCAACAAACACACTTTTGAGCCCGTCCCAGTTACCTTCTGATATTTTCAATATTCTCCTGTGGTCTATTAGGTTGTGCGTTGCATGCTGCCAAATCCAAACCAAGCTTTGATCCATTGCTTTCCATTGTATCTACCATTGTCGTCCATTTACTCTCGCTTGCTCATCCGTATGGTAAGCTGGTCGTCCAACTTGCTCAAGGTCGTGTTGCAAACTCCTCTTTGTCTTCTTTGGCTCATGTTCTTGTTGATCTATGAAGTTGTTTGCTGGTACATGTTCTTCCAAGGCCATATCATGAGCATTCTTCTTCTCTCGGTCCAATACCTCATGAATCAGACCAATGCAATCACTAAATCCCCCATCGAACCACACTTCAAGTATTGAATTAGCTGGTATACATGTGGCCTTCAAACCCTTGAAGTAGAGGCTGATTCAGATCGCATCACATTACCAGCATATCCTCTTGCTGCGATTTCTCCTCTTCACTTGTAACACCTTAAGTGTCACTTTCCTGAGTAATAAGCCTCGGAATCTAACCAGATGTGATATAATTCCACAGACCCTTACTTCCCACAGCAGTCTTCACTAGGTGAGACCACAACAATTACTTACTCCCCTTTAGAGTAGCATGAACCTTCATGTTAACACTCTCCATCTTCAAACAACTTGACTTCAAAATCTTGGTAAAGATGGGATCTTGAACTTTAAACTAGACTAAACCCAGAAGCATGAAGAAAGTATGAGTCTTTGTAAAGGATGAACATGGAAAGACTTTATATTTCTCGGCAAAAGATTCCTATCACTAATCATATGATGACTAGCTCCTGAATCTATTATGATTGGCTTAGAGATAAGGGAATGTCTAGCAGACTTCTTTTAGGAGATAATGGCTTTGACTGCTTGGATTAGTGGTTCTATATCACTAATCCTGATGGAACCGTCATTGATCACAGCCATGTTCGAATCTTTTCCTCCATTAGATTCACTCAATAGGGCAGAGTACATGGATTTTCCCTCCTAGACTTCTTGCCCAGATTCCTTTACCTTCTTGGTGCCAGGTTTGATTTTAAGACTATTGAGCTTGGTTCTTTTATGGGCTAGCTTTTGCTTGCTTTTATTGCCTCCATATACCAGCCATGTCCTCTCTTTCTTCTTATGCATATCCTTTCTATGATGAACAAGTTTCTTCTCTTCCTTGAAAAGTTTGTAAGCTCCTTGTTCTCTTTGGACCAGAGAACACACCTCCTCTAGGTTTGGAAGCTTGTATTCTCTTAGAATATGCTTTATAAGCTGGTTGTAGGATGGAATGAGATTCAGGAGAAGACTGAAAACCTTTTCTTGTTCATATCTTTCCCTTGTGACCTATGGTTCTAAGGAGAAAGGTCTAAACACATCTAGCTCTGACCATAAGCTTCTGAACTTGCCAAAATTTGATTGAACTCCACTTCCTCCAGGCTCAGGTTGTTGATAATCCTCTTTACCTCAAACACACAGATCAGGTTGGAAAGATTCCCATAAACAGTTTGCAGACTCTCCCATAGATCCTTGGCGGTTTCACAGTGTGAGTACGCATCCAAAATTGATTCTAAGAGAGAGTTGTGGATGATCTCAAGTGCTTTTTGGTCTTCACTGACCCACTGGTCTTCATGCTTCAGACTAAATGCCTGACTATCTTTTTTAGTCATCCTCTTTGAAGCTTCAGCCTTCATGATATGGCTATCCCAAATTCCATGACTGTTCAAGGTAACTTTGGCCACTCTTGATGAGAGTAAGTAGTTAGTACCCCCAAGGGTTACTGGAATCAAGTTTCTCCTTTTTATTTCCATGGTTGGATTTCTTTTATCCACTGGATAATAGAATGAAGAACACGTAAATATTAAGATGAAGAAACAGAGTAGATATGCGGAGTAGAATGAGGTTGAGGAGCTTAAAGCTCTGATACCATGTTAAAATTATGAAATTGTGAGGAGAATAGTTGAGTTTAGGTGAGATTTTGCTGAAGAACAATAAAGAACATAGTAAGAACAAGAGAATTAGTTTTTGGACAGTTTAGAGAGAGAGAAAGAGAGTGATGAATTTGGAGATTAAGAGAGAGAAGGGAGATTATTTCCTTGATTCTATTACTTGCTTGCAGGTTACATATATAGAAAGTTCATAGAGAGAGAAGGATAGTGACTGAAATAATAAAAAAAAGAGAAACTAGTCCATATAAAATAATTTATCTTTTTTCCAGAGAAAGGGACATGTCCTAACAACTCTTTCTCCTTAACAAGAGTATGTGACTCTTCCTAGTTTGAATATGAATCTTCTAAAACTCTCTCCCAATGGTTCCTTAGCTCCAGGACACCTTCTGGTCGAGTTCCCACAGTTCCCTTGCTTCCCAAGCCAAGTTAGGTTAGAATAGATTACTTGTGATCCAAGACTGTACAGACAAACTTATTTTCCAAGTATCTGGAGCAGATGATTCTCTTGATCTCTTTGGCTTCTATTGTCCATTCCTCTTTTCATCTCTGGTTCTTCATCTCAAGAAAATTCAAAAAAAAAGAAAATAAGAGAGAAACACTTGAGGGTTTGTGAGGCTTCGGGTATCTGTTATTGTGCTAATTTTTCTTGATTAGTTTCTTAACAGGAAGCCATGTCTGGAAAAAGAAATGGCAGAAGGAGACGTCCTAAAAGGGAATTAGATTATAACCAGTTCAACTATGCAACAAAAGCGGCCTAGGAGAGAAGGGAAAAATCTATGAGAAAAGAGATTCTTATGCTATTGATGAGTCTGGTTGAGCAGGAACGGATACAATCTAGGAGGTTGACATGCATATTTTTATTTTTCTAGAAGGGTATAAATATCCTGAAAATTAACTATCAAATTAACATGTCTTAACACACAAATAATACTTTTGCCAAAAGAGATCAGGTGTATTACTTAGGGATCAAATCTACAGAGAACAACGGCACACAATAGATTTTCTTGTTTCTAAATATTAATCTAGGTGAATATATATATATTAGTGGCAAACAATCAATTAAGGAAATACCCCTTATCAAGAAGTAGAGATGCAATATGGAAATATGCTAATAATGCAAATATGGAAATATTATAACAAACTAACTAAATGCAAATGTAAATATGTTAAATCTAGGGTTTCAAGCTTAATCGATTATATGGAATAGGACACACGGATATGTAATATTCTAGAACTCAAATATTAACTATTCTTACCCTTTTAACTCCAACTCTCGTATGAGAGCAAAAGGAAAGACCATCGATCAATGGCTAAGGCCTAATGTCGATAGACGGTGAAATCAGAAGGAAGTGTGAACGAGATTTGATAAGTCCACCAGACTTATTAGACCAGCTCTCGTATGCACTTAACAGCCTAGTTCAATGGAGTCTATTCGGGCACCGAACCTACTATCGTAGTCGACCATGTCCTACTTTTGAGATCCTATTTAGCTACCTAGAATGCAAACATTAAGCAGAACTAAATTGATGGATATTAACTTAACTTAGCAATCCTACTTTCGGGCTAATCCATGAGTACTATCATTCAACTCTAAATCTAGTTGATAACTACTCTGACATAATTAAAGAAAGAACAATAGTCTAAATATAATGCATAGAAAAAATAATGGGGTTCCAATACAAATCTCCCTAAGGAGTTATGAATCTTTAACCCTAAAAACCTAGAACTATAATAAAGTTTGTAAGTTATGTCAAGATTTTGCATGCGCACTCTCCATGCTCTCAATACGTAAGCATAAATATAAAAACCCTAAAACTTAGGTCAAAACTCGTCAATGGAATTCTCGTCATTTGTCTCTAACTTGGGCTTTTAAATCGGTTGTCTGCGAATTGGATGTCGATTGATGGCAAGTGTGCAGCATTGATCGACCTTGGTCTTTTAACATTGGTCAACTCAAAGTTTTTGTCATCAATCGAAGATAGTCTTGTACTTAAACTCCTCAAATGGTCAGCTACGGATTCTTCTCCTTTAAATGCTCCAAATGCTACAAGTATCTCTATATATCTCCAAAAACGTTCTTGGACCTGTAAACACTCCAAAACATATCCTAGACACAGATAATAGACCCTAAATAGAGCCTATTACATGTCCCAAAAGTGGTAATAAATAGCCTATATTAGAGGTCACTTGAAAGGCTTAACAGGAGGAGCACACATCATGATCAATTCAGTTATTCCACAAAGAGTTTCCTGGAAAAAAGACAGAATTTGATAAGAAAATATAAATCGGGTTTTAACTATTCTGATTATGTGCAGGAAAAGGCACGACCAGTGGGGCAATAGGAACCAAATAGAAGGAGCAGAGAACGTCCTAGACATGCCAGAGAAGAGACAGGAGCTTGCTATGGTCATGATCCCAGAAAGAAGTTCAGAAACAACAAGCAGCACTTGATTATTTGAATAGCCAACAGTTTCAAGATGATTTCAAAAGGATTGCACAACAAGTACTTCGAGATATTGTAACAGATCAGCAGAGGAGACCAAACTCACGTCCTTTCCTTTCTCAAATTTTGATGGTCCAAGGAGTGGTAGCAAGCAGGAGCAGATCATCAAGAGATGGGAAGGGAAACAACTAAGGTAAGGAAAGAATCTGAGACATAACATGGTTGTTCTTTTTTCTCTCCTCAATCTGAACTTTTTATCAGTAATGCTTGTGATGAACAAACCAGTTTTGAACCAGTGCAGCCGAGTATCCTTGATTCAGTGTCTCAGGTCTTAGGAGAAAACTCAGCAGAAGAAGCACAAAAGAGTTCACCACCATAAGAAATGTTGGAGCAGGCAAACAACTGTGAAGCAGAAACTGATGCTAAGTCATTCTTTTTGAACTCTCAAGAGCACTGTAAGCAACTTAGAATCATTAGTCATGTGCCTGATTTGTTCGTTATGGTTAGTTCTCAATGTTAATGTTTCACAGTTTCTAAAACTTTGTGTTTTGAATCTGAGAATTTTGTGCATGCTTTGAAGTTGTTCTTTAAGAACTTTTTTATTTCGTGCCTTGGAAAAATCCTGGTCTACAATACCTATTTTGATAGGCGTTTTGAAAGTCAGAAACCAGTGCAACATGTTCTAAGGAAGAAAAAGTTGGGTTTTGATCAGAGTAAGAACATGTATTGCACTTATAACACTGGCTCTCTAGGCTGTTTTTTGAGTGTCCACGATGAGTCTCAAACGAGTGCAAGGAAGAAGAGCAAACGCAAAGCTTAGCATACTAGGATTTGGAGATGGAAGTACTTGAGGGAAATTTCATCAACACTCCAAGGAAGAGATACAGATTTGAGGACAAATCTTTTCAAAGGAGGAGGGGATGATGCAACCATGGCTGAGCCAGCTGATTATGCCACAAAGGACAAACAAGTATGGATTAAATGAGAGCATACTGAGCTGAAACCAGCCAATAACACTGAGGACAACCTGAAACCAGCTAAGGAGACGTAAGTTGAGCTGAAACCAACTGAAGTTACTAAGGATGAGCTGAACCAGCTGGAGAAGTTGAGTAACTTGGAGCTTGATGAGCTGGATGAGAGTAACACTGAATCAGGAGCTGGAAAAGAGCTGGTTGAGGGTGACACTGAACCATGAGCTGGAAAGGAGCTGAATGAAAGTGAGACTAATCCAGGAGCTGAAAGAGAGGCTGCACGGCCCAAACTTGTAGCTGATTTTGATCTGCCTTTCTCAGGCCAAAAGAAGTTCAAAACCAAGTTAAAGATACATTATCACTTACTGATGGGGCAGACACGAATTCAAACCCAAGAACCCATATGAAGCTATTTTGGATCAAGTGGCCCAAGAAGAAGTGTTGCAGCCCATGGGAGGTTCATAGCAAATTAATATTGGGTTTGTTTCTACCCATATTCAACCAGCCCTTTGTTCAGTCCATTTTAAGCCTATTCTCAACAAGAAAACCAAAAGGGGGTCAGAAAGTAGTCTTAGTCGTGGCATGCCAAGAGTCATTCCACAAAAACACTTATTCTGGTCCAAAGTCAAGTCTACATTCCTAGTTTCTAAATTTCTTAATTTCTATTTTCCGTCTTTTCATTTCTACAACTTGTAAGTCCTATATTAAGGGATGCACGACCAGAATCATATTCATTCATCTTTTTTTATCAAAACCAATCTCTTAAAACTGTGAATTCTTTGTTCATCATTGAACATCGATTGCTCGGAGTTCATTCTCTGAAGGCAAAAGTCGTCCTTGATCTTTCTAGTGAGTTCATTCTCTCAATCGAGGGCACATCTACACATGTGTTGATTAATCCACAGATCGTCAATGATGTTTATCAACCATATCGACTTCTATCCATCAAAACTATCATCAACTATCATCCAAACCATCAGATCAATCTTCGAAGTATCCGGGACAAAGGAATCTCGTCATAAGGGGTCTATCAAAGCCTCACGTTCTCTCCAACCCAAAGCTCCACCGCTTTGTTTCCTTGAAGATCGTCCTAAGTGCAGAATTGTGTGTTGGGTTTCATATATCCAAGGTGCTTTTTCCACGACCTTCTAAGAGACAAGGATTATCCATACCAACCTCAAGTGATTTTAGGGACTGCACCTTTCCTAAGGTCGCATAAGTGTGGGTGACCTAATCAAGCATTCCAAGTAGTGATATCACATAGATTAGTACTGGTCATGCATAAAGGCGCAAAAGAAGAAGAGTAAGAAAGCTTAGTCTTTTGGAGATGATATAAACCATCTTTTCTGTTGGCTTCTCCAATCACCTTCCCTGTCTTAAGGTCTTGAAAAGCAACATCATTAGGCCTGAAAACCACCTGACAATTCAGGTCAACAGTTGCCTTTTTCACTAAGAGTGAGTTAGAAGCAAAACTAGGTATATAGAAGGCAGTGGATTCTCTATCAAACAACTTATGGTTCCTTATTCCTTTTATCTTCACCTTAGCTCCATTTGCTATTGTAACATTCCTAAGGCAGTCCTAATATCACTAATGAGATTCCTATCACTAATCATATGATGACTAGCCCTTGAATCTATTATGATTGGGTTAGAGATAAGGGAATACGTACCAGACTTCTTTGAGGAGATAATGGCTTTTGCTGCTTTGATCAGTGGCTCAATAACACTCATTCTGATGGGACCATCATTGATCACAGCCTTGCTCCAACTTTATCCTCCATTAAGAAAAAAATGGAAACTGGCCCAAAAGGATATCAGGTGGTCGAGAAAAGGAAATAAACTAAATTTTATTGGATTTTTCAATTTTTAAAGGTCTAGCACCCTTTTGAGAAATTAAACTCGATTTCTAATGAGAATAAAGGATATAAACTGCACGGACACTAGGAAGGACAAATAACTTTTTATTCTTTTCTTTTTCTTTCAAACAGATGTTGACCATAAGCAAACAACTAGTGCAGTTCAAATACCTTTTTTATGGGTATATTTTTGGGTTTTTCGATTAATAAGCTAAACAAACAAGAAAACAAACGATCTAAGGATAAAGGGTAAGAAAAACCAAGGTGGGAACCTTTGGCTCTGATACCAAATGATGTAAGACTCGGAGGAGTCTCTGGAAGGGTGGTGATGATGGATCCTCAAGCTGGCTTTCACGCACTCTCTTGAGAACAAAGGATGGTCGAATAATGGACACTTAATCAGATGAAGGATCAAATGTGGATGGGATGTAACAAGCTGGCTTTCACACTCTCTCTTTTTGGATCAGTATATGATGAAGATGATGGAACAAAGAACACCACAAGGATGATGATAGATCTTTGGTACAGTTCAAGACTCTGCTCACTTGAATCTCACAAGAAATAAGCAGTCTGCTTCGGATTGCTTAGGGGAAAACTGACTCGTATATTTATCTACGTAAAATGTGGTGCGTGACAATGGCTGCGTGTGGGAATTTATTAATAGTCCTTCACCCTTGACATAATGGTCGACTCAAGAAAAGGAAAAAAAGACTCAAAACGACATGACTAGGAGTTTTAAAAGAAATGGAAAACTAACATTGCCTTGTTTAAGACCAAAAAGGAAAGATGCAAAAATAAAATAAAATATGGCCTAAGCTAAGTCTTGGACTCGAATCCTGGTTGTCTTTGGGATGGGCGAGTTCTAGGAACCACTAGACTGACCCATCTTACCTGTACAAAGACTTTCCTTTGTTCAGTGTTGGCCTTCTTTGCTAAGTAGTTGATCTTGAGGGCGTTTGGACCAATATTGATAGGGGTCTTGACTTGGTCTTCTACTTCTGTAGTGCTTGAGTCTTCAAAGCCTTCATCTTCACTCCTGTGGGTTTCATCAGAAATGGGTTCTTCTTCCACATCCATTCCTGCCACATAACCTTCTTTGTCAGTTTCAGCCAAATAAGCTTCCTTACCTGAAGTGATATTCAGTAGCGCAAAGGCAGTGCTCAAGTCATCACGTGGTTCGTTGATATGCTCTACTTTGGTGGGTTGAGCTATTGGCATGTCTGGTGGTTCATCCATGTTGTCTAGGATAGCTTGGATGGCAAGTATGAATCCATCTTTAACTCTCCTAGCCTTGGAACGTGTCATAGGATCTTCTGTGACCTTAGGAATGGTTATAGGAACTTGGTTCTGGTCCATGACCTCATCCACATCCAAAAATCCTCTGGAAGATGGATACAAAGTCCCACGTGAGGGGAAGGTTTAAGACAGTCCACAATTCCAAGATGCCAAGCTTTATAGAAAGCTTGTTGGTAAGTTGATTTACTTGACTATTACAAGGCCTGATGTATGTTTTCTGTTAAACAGGTAAGTCAGCATATGCAAGGACCAAAGGAGCATCAATGGAACATGGTGAACCGCTTACTCATGTACTTGAATGGATCACCCGACCAAGGAGTATGGATGGGATGCAATGAGAGCACTGAAATTGTTTGATATTGTGATACTGACTAGGCTGGAGATAGAATGGATAGGAAGTCTAGTACGGGCTACTGCAGATTCATTGGTGGTAACCTTGTTACTTGGAAGAGCAAGAAGCAGAAGGTGGTGTCATGCTCAAGTGAAGAGGCTGAGTATAGAGCAATGCTGAAGATGACAAATGAGTTGGTTTGGATCAAGGGTATACTAAAGCACTTGGGAATTGATCAAGACACGCCTATGACAATGCATTGTGATAACTAAGAAGCCATCCACATTGCATCCAACTCGGTGGTCAATGAGAGGACAAAGCATATTGAGGTTGAATGCCATAAGGTGAGACAAATGATTGTATCTGGAGACATCTTGCCTTGCTATACAAGAAGTGAAGACCAGCAAGCTGATGTGCTCACTAAGGCAGCTAGACATAAGACTATTGAGTCGATCCACCACGAGACTTGGACTAACGGATCTCACCAGAAGAAACTGATCCCCTTTGCCATGGGGTCTTTACTCTTTTCCTTGTCAGGCTTTTTTCCCTAAGGAGGGTTTTCCTTGATAAGATTTTTAATGAGGGATATCTCATGGCATCCAAGCTTGAACTGGTTCCCTTTGTCAAGTTTAAGGGAGAGTGTTGAACAAAGGTGTTGAAATGATAAAGTAAGAATGGAGAAGTGGAGAGGAATTGATTTTGGGTTGTCCGTACAAGTGTTCGTACAAAGGCTGTACAGGTGGATGACCCAAATCAACCATGGTCGAAAGTTACCCGGGTAAATGTAACTTGACCAGAAGCTACATTTACTTGTTACCAACTCGGATAATACTTGACTGAAAGGATAAGGCACGCGTCTGGACAGGCTGGCTCATGGCTGGAAGAGCATCTGGTCAAAATGCCTTTGGCATCAAGTGTGTGAAGCCTCTCGTCAAAGCAATGCAAATGGATGCTCCTCTCCGGCTTGACTACACATGTTTTGGTCTTTGTTAACGTTAAACCATATCCTAATTTTCCATTTATGTATTTGTAACACCTTGTTCAACAATAATACAATGAAAACTTTCACTCTCTCTCTCGTCTCTCTCTAGTCTCTCTCTCTCTCAAAGTCCCAGTGGTTTCTTAGTCTAATTCGGTCGAGTCTTCTTCTTTCTACTTAAGTCTCTTTATTCTTTCTTTTCTTAACGTCTATACCCAGATTCTACTCAATATTTCACCAAGAAGGTGTTGGTGATGTGCAAGAGAAGTGAAGAACTACCTTGCATCACAAGGAGGCCGTGATCCAGGGTCTTTGTGTCCATCACACTGATACTAAGACACAAAGTCCCATGACATGCGTGTTTTTATTGTTCTAACAGGGTATAAATATTCTAAACAATTCATTATCAAATTAACCCTAGTCTTTAACACACATATAGTACTCTTGCCAAAAGAGATCCGGTGTAGTACTTAGGGATCGAACCCACAAAGAGCAATGACACAAAATAGATTTCTTATTTCTAAAGATTAAGCTAGGTGAATATATATATTTGTGGCAAACAATTAGTTAAGGAAATATTCCTTATCAAGAAGTAAAGATGCAAAATGGAAATATGCTAATAATGCAAATATGAAAATATTGCAAATATGAAAATAATGCAAATATGAAAATATTTTAATAAAATAACTTGATGCAAATGTATATATGCTAGATCTATGATTTCAAGCCTAATGGATTATAGTGGATAGGAAGCATAGATATGTAAATATACTAGGACCTAAATATTAACTATTTTGACCCTTTTAACTCCAACTCTAGTATGCGAGCAAAAGGAAAGACCATCGATCGACGACTAAGGCCTGATGTCGATTGACGGTGAAATCAGAAGGAAGTGTAAACGAGATTTGATAAGTCCACCAGACTTATTAGACCAGCTCTCGCATTCGCCTAACAGCCTAATTCGATGGATTCTATTCTGGCACATAACCTACTCTCGTAGTTGTCCATGTCCTACTTTCGAGATCCTAGTTAGCTACACTAGAATGCAAGCATTAAGTACAACTCAATTGATTGATATTAACTTAACTAGAAATCCTATTTTTGGGCTAATCCATGATTGCTATCATTCAACCTTAATCCTAGTTGATTACTACTTAGACATAGTCAAAGAAAGAACAATAGTCCGAATAGAATGCATACATAAAATATTGGGGTTCCTATACAAATCTCCCTAATGAGTTATGAATCTTCTCCACTAGGTCTGGAAGGTCTACTCAAGCCAGGGAATGTTCTGAGGTTGAAGAAGGCCATTTTTGGTCTAAAGCAATCTCCAAGAGCTTGGTACAACAAGTTAAGCCCTACCTTGAATGGGCGTGGCTTTAGGAAGTCTGAGCTTGATCATACATTATTCACTCTTGCCACTGCCTCGGGTATGATTGTCCATCTAGTTTATGTTGATGATATCATCATAACTGGAAGTGACGAAGAAGGTATACAAGTTATAAAGGACTTTTTAAAGACTGTGTTTGAAATGAAAGATTTAGAGGAAAGGAAATACTTCTTTGGGAATAAGATTTGTAGATTCAAGGAAGGCTTGTTCATGACCCAAAGGAAATATACACTTGATTTCTTGAAGGATGCAGGTAAGCTTGGAGGGAAGACAGCCAAGATGCCCTTGGAGGATGGGTATAAGGTTCCACGTGAGGAGGAGATTTATGACAGTCGACCATTTGAGGATACCAAACTCTATAGGAGGATGGTTAGTAAGTTGATAAAGTTAACCATTACAAGTCCCAATATTCGTTTCGTTGTGAATAAGGTGAGTCAACACATGCAAGTCACAAAGAAACATCATTGGGGAATGGTGGACCGGATATTTAGCTATCTCAATGGGTCACCTTGCCAAGGAGTTTGGATGGGATGCAATGGGATCACTAAGGTAGTTGGGTATTGCGATGCTGATTGGGCTAGTGATAGGGCAAACATAAAATTCACAACTGGTTATTGCACCTTCATTAGAGGAAACCTTGTCACTTGGAAGAGAAAGAAGCAGAAGGTGGTGTCTTGTTCCAGAGCTAAGGCTGAGTATAGGGCAATGCTGAAGTTAACTAATGAGCTAGTTTGGATCAAGGGGATACTGAAGCACTTGAGCATTAGGCAGACCACAACAATGACCATGCATCATTGTGTTAACTAAGCAGCCATCCACATTGCTACCAACTCGATGTTCCACGAGAGGACTAAACACATTGGTGGATTGTCACAAAGTGAGGCTGATGATTGTCCTTGTAGTTATCATACCATGCTATGAGGAGTGAAGATCAATTGGCTGATGTGCTCACCAAGGCCGCAATACAGAAGATCATTGAGTCCATTCATACAAGACTTGGACTTCTTGATCTTATTCCTAGCAACTGATCCCCTCGATCATGATGTCTTCACTCTATTTCCCTCATCAAGATTTTGTACCAAATGGGTTTTCTTTGATGAGGTTTTTAATGAGGGTGATCTCATGGCCATTCAAAGCTTTAACATTCCCTATGATCTAGCTTGAGGTGGAGTGTTGAAATGAAGAAAAGTTTCACAGACTTAAGAGAAGCTTGGGAGAAAATCAGATCAAATGAAGAATGGTCGAAAATGAGTCAAGTGGCACGGACGGTACAGACGGTATGCACTGTTCGGACAGTACGACCGACCGTACGAACCACTTGACCAAAGTTCTTCCATTCGATCTTCAACCCCATTTTGAGGTTGTGCAAAAATAGGGCAATGTGTACGGAGATGCCTTTGTCCGTACAACATTGTTACCGTGGTGAAAAAGGTAAACCAGAAGACTTACCAAGGCATGGATGAAGACTCAATCCGGAAGAGAGGCTTTGGGATTGAGCCATTGAGATATAAGATTTTGGATAAGGAAGACAATCACAAGTTCCCCCCACAACCAATGAGGAAGGTAAGCCACCCCACTTCGACCATGAGGGGGAAATGAACCTGAAGGAAACAACAAAGAAGAAGAAGGTTCAGGTTCTCATGATTGAGTTGTGGAACAAGGAAATGAGGAAGAAATGGCAAGGGAAGATGAAGAAGGATCAGTAAGTTAGGGCAATGGTCAAGATAAGGATCAAGAACCAGTAGTGGAACAACACTTAAGGAGAAGCACCAGGATAAGGAATCCTCCATCCAGTTAGGTAAACACCAGAGTTTAATACAATGCTCAGGCTAAGCATCCATCCCAAGTATCATGCTCATTTGCTCACTACCCTGAAGAACATTGTTCTTTTATGATGAGTTTGGATGAGAGTTACATTCCACAGTTGTATGAAGAGGCAATGAACGATAAGGAATGGAAGGAATCAGTAGGTTCTGAAGCTGATGCAATGATCAAAAATGATACTTGGTATGAAAGTGAGCTACCAAGAGGGAAGAAAGTAGTGTCTAGTAGATGGATATTCACAATCAAGTATCTTGCAAATGGGAAGATTGATTGGAAGAATATCAGATTGGTTGCAAGAGGATTTACTCAAACGTATGGTGAAGACTATTTAGACACATTTGTTCTAGTTGCAAAACTTCACACAATCAGAATAGTATTGTCAGTGCAGTAAAATTCAAATGGAGGCTTTGGCAGATGGATGTGAAGAATGCATTTCTTCAAGGATAACTTGAAGATGAGGTGTACATGTATCCTCCTCCGGGGGTAGAATACTTGGTGAAGGAAGGGAATGTTCTGAGGTTGAAGAACGCTATCTATCGTCTCAAGCAGTCACCAATGGCATGGTACAAAAAGCTTAGCACTACCGTGAATGGGAGGGGCTTCAAGAGATCCGAACTTGACCATGCGCTCTTCACCCTCATTACATCATCAAGTATCATTGTCCTTCTAGTGTATGTTGTTGATATCATTATCATTGGAAGTGACAAGGAAGGTATACACGCCACCAAAGACTATCTAAAATCTGTCTTTGAAATTAAAGATTTGGGAGAGATGAAATCATTCCTTGGAATAGAGATATATAGATCCAAGCAAGGTTTATTTCTGTCCCAAAGAAAGTATATACTTGATATTTTGAAAGATGCGGGGATACAAGGAGGAAAGACAGCCAAAACTCCTCTGGAAGATGGATACAAAGTCCCACGTGAGGGGGAGGTTGAAGACAGTCCACCATTCCAAGATGCCAAGCTTTATAGAAAGCTTGTTGGTAAGTTGATTTACTTGATTATTACAAGGCCTGATTATGTTTTACTGTGAATCAGGTAAGTCAGCATAGGTAAGGACCAAAGGAGCATCAATGAAACATTGTGAACCGCTTACTCATGTACCTGAATGGATCACCCAACCAAAGAGTATGGATAGGATGAATTTAGAGAACTGAATTGGTTGGATATTGTGATGCTGATTGGCCTGGAGATAGAATGGATAGGAAGTCTACTACGGGGTACTGCACATTCATTGATGGTTACCTTGTTACTTGGAAGAGCACGAAGCAGAAGGTGGTGTCATGGCTGGAAGAGCTTACCAAAAGGATAAGGCACGCGTCTGGACAGGCTGGCTCATGGCTGGAAGAGCATCTTCTCAAGATTCTTTCGGCATTAAGCGTGTGAAGCCTCTCGTCCAAGCATTTCAAATTGATGATTCTCTGCGGCTTGACTACACACGTTTTGGTCTTTGTTAACGTTAAAGCCTATCCTAATCTTCCCTCTATATATTTGTAACACCTTGTTCCTCAATAGTACAATGAACACGTTCACTCTCTCTCTCGTCTCTCTCTAGTCTCTCTCTCTAAAAGTCTCAGTGGTTTCTTAGTCGAATCCGGTCGAGTCTTCTTCTTTTTGCTTAAGTCTCTTTAGTCTTTATTTCTTACCGTGTATGCCCAGATTCTACTCAAGATTTCACCAAGAAGGTGTTGGTGATGTGCAAGAGAAGTGAAGAACTACCTTGCATCACAAGGAGGACGTAATCTAAGGTCTTTGTGTCCACCACACTGATACTAAGACAAGAAGACCCATGACATGCGTGTTTTTATTGTTCTAACAGGGTATAAATATCCTAAACAAATCACTATCAAAATAACCCTAGTCTTTAACACACAAATAGTAATCTTGCCACAAGAGATCAGATGTAGTACTTAAGTATCGAATCCACATAGAGCAATAGCACACAATAGATTTTTTTATTTCTAAAGATTAAACTAGGTGAATGTATATATATATATGTGCATATATTTCTGGCAAACAGTCAGTTAAGGAAATTTTCCTTATCATAAAGTATAGATGCAATATGAAAATATACTAATAATGCAAATATGGAAATATGCTAATAATTCAAATATGGAAATATTCTAATAAACTAACTTGATGCAAATGAAAATATGCTAGATCTAGGGTTTCAAGCCTAATGGATTATAGTGGATAAGAAGCACATATATGTAAATATACTAGGACTCAGTATTAACTATTCTGACTCTTTTAACTCCAACTCTCGTATAGGAGCAAAAGGAAAGACCATCGATCGACGGCTAAGGCCTGATGTCAATCGACGGTGAAATAAAAACGAAGTATGAATGAGATTTGATAAGTCCACCAGACTTATTAGACCATCTTTCGCATGCGCCTAGCAGCTTAGTTTGATGGACTCTATTATGGCACAAAACCTACCCTCGTAGTCATCCATGTCCTACTTTCGAGATCCCAGTTTGCTACTCTAGGAATGCAAGCATTAAGCACAACTCAATTGATGGATAATAACATAACTAGAAATCCTTTTTTTGGGCTAATCCATGATTGCTATCATGAAACCATAACTCTAGTTGGTGACTACTCATACATAATCAAAGGAAGAACAATAGTCTGAATAGAATGGATAGATAAAATACTAGGGTTCCAATACAAATCTCCCTAAGGAGTTATGAATCTTTTCCCCAAAAAACCTAAAAGTATAAAGCTTTGTAAGTTGTGTCAAGCCTTCATGCTCTTGATACGTGAGCAGAAATATAAAAACCCTAAAACCTAGATCAAAACTCGTCCAGGGCATTCTTCTCATTTGTATTCCAAACTTGGGCTTTTCAATCAGCTGTCTTGTGCGTTGGGAGTCGATCGATGGCAAGTGGGCAACATCGATCGACCTTGGTCTTTCATCATCGGTCGATTCCAAGGCTGTGTCGTCGATCGACGACAATCTTGTAATTCGACTCCTCAAATCGTCAGCAACGAATTGTTCTCCTCTAAATGCTCCAAAAGCTCCAAGTATCTCCATTTATCTCCAAAACGTTCCTGGACCTGTAAATACTCTAAAACATATCCTACCCCTCTGCATATCGGGAACTCATCTCAATCTTTTAAGCTACTTGGTAGATGCTGAAGAGAAAAAGAGAAGCGAACCAAAGGTGCAATGACTTGTACCTATAAACTTGCAGAAGGAATCCGATCTAGTGTATACCAAGCCCCAAAGCAAGCTAAGAATGTCAGAATTAGTGTTGGAAATCAGCTTCAGTTCCTTCAAACTTTCTAAGCAAGTGTGATATAGTGGCAGAATGATCCACTTTGGTATCTCTAGGAATCTCTGCAAACAACCTTCTTAAAATTGGGCTAAAATGTTGTTAGTCAATAATAAATCTTGATCATAGTCTCTTTCTTGACTCAATAAAACTTTTTGAAAAACTTATATATATAGCAAATAAAAATCAAAATAAATCAACTAGCATTAGCGAAGCTCCCCCAGACTTTAATTACAATGTCCCTAGTGTAATCCGCCCTAGATTGGTTAGGAAAAATTAAATAAAAAGTAAATAGATTAAGTAGAAAAAAATTTGATACCTAACTGTAAAAGAGTATCAATCGGTGGTAGGCGTGTGAGGTCGATCGATGGTCGCGTCCAATGTATACTGATTATACCTCTATTGTGTCAAACGTGGTGACTCAAACAGTCTATAAAAAAAGTAAGACTCGAGATAGGTAGTAGTATAATAAAAACGAAATAAAAGCTTACTAAATAGTGGGTTGCCTCCCACTCAGCGCTTGGTTATAGTCATTAGCTCGACGTTGTGAACTCTATGACTAGTATGAAGTTGGATCAACACTTGGAAAATAAGTGTCTATATCTTCTTTGATCTTCTGAAACCATGTACTAATGAAGTTCCTTATTGCCTCATCTCCTCTGGTTTTCTCATTTCTTGTAACTATTCTGGAAAAGTCCATTGAATGCATTCATTTTTTGTACATTCTCAATACTGCGCTGTAGCATTCTACGTATGGCAGTTGTAGTCTCTTATAAATCATTCATTTTTTGAGAAATATCATCCTTCATCAAGCTCTGAGAAAACGCAATCTCATCGAACCTATCTTCCAATTATATTTCTGCTACCATCTTCTGTTAGTTGTCTTCAGCGTCGATCGATGGCTTGATGGTGCTGTCGATGGATGCCCGGTTGTCTGCTCCAGTCGCATGCTGTCTCTTAACAATATCCAAATCTTTCTTCATCTCATCCATGCCTGCAGTCAAACCGGTGAGGCATGTGTCTTTAGGATAGTAGAGATCATCCAACCTCTTGTAGAAATCATCTAGTGACATATCTTGAGTTCTATAGATCGCATTCCCAATATCATCAATCTCTTCTCTGCTGTATGTATGTTGATCCTTCCTAGACATAGCGATCCTTGCTGCATGTTCTGGGAAACATATGTAGCTATTCTTAAACAAATTAGATCTCTCTAGAACTGCTCTGATGTCTTCAGCTTGCACATGTACTACCCTTCTGTATGTAGCTCATGCATTACCATTCTCATCTTTGTAGATGCCATACTCATCTTTCTTTTCCTAGTGGAATAGTCTGTTGCCTTCAGTATCGAAACATCTCGTACCTTGCTCAAAACGCCAATCGATCGATGTCTTGATATGTTCATGTCAATCGATGGTGGCATGAAAGTTTATGGATCAGTATGGATCGGCTTGTGCCTCTTCTCTTCAATATCGATCGATGACGAATGGTGTGTATCGATTGATAACTGCTGTTGCTTTCCAAATAAAGTACTAGATGCATTAGCCATAATAAGGGCATCTGCTACATCGTCCGTAGATAGATGTAGGATTCCTCCACAAAGAGCCCGTGCACGTCCCTCTGGGTCTCTGAAAGTTACGAACTCATCTGATCTGAGATTACCAATATATGTCTATTCTGCTCCATGTTCGTGTTTTGGTTTGCGTCTGACGTCATTCGAAGGCCATGAGTAGCCTGTGATTGATGCTTGCTTATCCACTCTCGTGTTCATCACCCAACCAGCGTCCTCTGATGCTAAGCTGCAATATTAAATCTGCTCTTCCTCTCTGTAATCTTCATCGTAGCCTTCACATAATGGATGTTTGTCGATCGATGGTGTGTGGTGACTGTCGATCAATGCTCAATAACCAGACTGATGTGCAAAAAGGTGTCCAGCTCCATTCGCCATGGCAAGAATGTCTGCAATATGTTCCCCCATGACATTAAGTAGTCTTCCATCCATAGCTCTTGCGTGACCATCTGGATCTGTCATGATACCGAACTCGTCTGGTTTTAGATAACCATATTCCTTCTCGCGTTCTGCAGCTGAATCTACTTCAGATGCTGCTTCTTGGTCAGTATCGATCGATGTCATTGGGCTACCATCGATCAATGTCGATTTCCCGAGTCGATGGGAAATATGAAAAACACCATCCCTCTTCCATAGCAATACCAAGATACTCGATCATCTCTTCTTCTCTGTAGTCTTTGTTGTAATCGAGATGGGCTGTGTTGTAATCCCCATCTGTGTGGTAGTTATTTATCGATTCTGAAGTGTGAGTGTCGATCGATAACAAAGGGTAGGCGTCGACCGATTGCTGAACTGCAAGCATATTGATTGATAGTCTGAGTTGGGTGTCTATCGATGCTTCATCTTCCGACTCTTCATTGAGGTCATAATCGCAGAAGCTTGTGGCCACAAGTTCTGCATTATCACACAATTCAATTAGAGTAGCCTTGTTCTTATTCTTGACAGGTTTATAAAAATTATTTTGATTAATTAGAGATAGATAAAACCTTTTTAATTTCATATCGCAGATAGCTCCCAAGGTAGCCATGATGCTATCCCAAGTAGTAGTGAAGAGTTTCAATCTATTATGATGTCCATCATGTGGAAGTCTACTATTAAAAGGGTGTTGTTAATCTGCACTGGAACATCTTTTACCATCCCTCTTGAGTTCACTTTTGAGCAGTCTACAAATGTGAAGGAATCATTGGAGGGTTCCACTTTCTGGTTCAGCTCATCTGCCATAGTTATTGGCATAATGCGCACGATGATCCAATATCTCAGAGGGCATTGGGGTATTTGTTTCACTTGATAAAGAGTGGAATCACAAACTTCCCAGGATCACTTTTCTTCTTTAGATAGGTCCCATGTCTCATCTTGTCTCTGAGATGATTGAACATGACCTATATATAATCTTCTATCGCTCTTGTTTCCCTCAAAAACATCCACAATCTGTGAGTATAAAAAGCTTCATCAAAACGAGTATCTAAAGAAATTTTCAAAACTCTTTTAGTAAGGATATCCATCTCTTTTTTATTTGGTTCTCTGCGTAGATGTTTGGGCATCTTTTTCTTCCTCTTGGAGTGTCCCTCATCTTCTCTATCAAGATTCATACTTTCAGATGTGTCAGTATACTGTTCTGAAACCATTCTGGGTGGACGCATGATCAAGTTTGCAGTGATGTTTGGTAGTCGAACCGGCTTCCTCATCTGTCGATCGATGCTCAGGTCGCACTGTCGATCGATTCCTTTGTCTCTTTGTCGATCGATTGTCTCATGTAGATATCGAACGACTTAGTCGATTCACACGAAGCTACTGATGATGCATGATTCGCTGTCGATCGATCCTCATTGCTTGGTGTCGATCGACACCAATGCGATTTGCCAAATGACATCAAACATTACACACAAAAATCTTCTTCTTGGAGCCTTTCTTTCTTACTTTCCTGCAAGAAATCATCATCAATCAATGCACTGACGTGGTGCTTCTGTCCAGCCTCAATTTTCTCCTTGATCAGGCTCTCATGTCTCCTAATGGTTTCACTTGTTTGCAGCACTTGATTCCCCAGTTTCTTCACATGGGTGTTGAGATTTTCGAGCTTAGTGTTGCGGTTGAGGTACAACCTATCTATCTTTCTGTTGAAATCGACAGTCATCTTCTGCTGTCCCTCTAAAACTATGTCAGCCATTGCTTTAATCTTGCTTTCTTAAGTTTCTGGAGGAGGGTTTTGTCAGTAAGAAGATCCATAAGTTCTGTTTTTGTTGAAGGGCCTTTGCTGTGAACTCTGATTAAAGCTATTCCTTTGACCATTTCCATAGGAGTTCCTGTTGAAACCTGGATTCCCTTATCTCTGGAAACCATTCCCATCAATGTAGTTTACATCCACTTCTTCAATCTCATCATCTCCAGACTCTATTGCTTCTACCTCTTCAAAAGTGACTTGCTTCCTGAAGAATTTCTTAACACTATCCGGGTTTGCCTTGACCTCTTCAATCTGATACTTACTCATAGTTGGTGTTGATCTCTTTCTTTCAAAGTATGTGTTCTTGGTTCTGCTGCTGGATGCCAGATTTTCAATCAACCTTGTAACTTCTTCAGGATTCAAGTGCTGAAATTTCCCTTACTAGCTGTGTTCAAAGCCATCTGGTACTATAATCCAAAACCTTTAAAGAAAATGCTCTACTCTTGCGTCATCAAAGAAGTTACGCAAGAAAGCATTTTTGATGTCATTCCAGGATGTCAGGGATCATGGTGGCGACTGCTTAAGCCAGTATGCTTCTCCAGCAAGTGAGTACTTGAAGGGCTTACAAAAGAGGTAGTCCTCATGGACTCCACTGGCTTTGATGGCAGTAACTACATCATCAAATAGCTCCATATGATGCATAGGGTGCTCATGTCGTAACCCATCGTAAGGTGTCTGTGCTACAAGTCCAAAGAAGGCGGGCTTGATTTCAAAATCATTCCTTTGAAAAGCAGGAGGGCGAATGGCGGATCTGTTGGCGTAGAACTGATCTGGACGGTTGTAGTCAGCCAGTGTTCTCTGAGAAGCTTGGGCATTAGGTTCAGGCAGAGCTAATGCAGCGTCTTCTTCTGCTTCTATATCAGGGATTATAGCCCCTGATCGTCTATCTTTTGACCTGCTGCATTACGTAGATGACCATCTTGGTCATGCAGGTTCCTGTTCTCATCTCTAGTCTGTATAATAGTCGCAACCATCTAAACTCGTATGCTTTTGTCTTTCGATGCGGGTAATATTTTGTCATCGTTGGTATGAGATCAGTGTCGCTCAATGCTCGAGTTCTGATGTCGGTCGATATTTTCGGTAAAGAAGTGTTGGTTGACGCGGTGCTGTTTCTGTCGATCGATGCTTGTCGTCTTTCTTTTCGGATTGTACAGTCGATTCTATCGGGGTCAGAGAATAGTAGTTCTTGTACTTTATTGCTCCTGGTGTGTCTTTTCATGCACCTAAAAACAAGGAAAATAAAAATTTAGTAACTTTGAAGTAGTAACAAACCTAGACTAAATCCTAGAAATTATATCTAATGGCGATCAATGCTCCCCGACAATGGCGCCAAATTTGACATGCGTGTTTTTATTGTTTAGGAGGGTAAAAATATCCTAAACAAATCACTATCAATTAACCCTAGTCTTTAACACAAATAGTAATCTTGCCAAAAGAGATCAGGTGTAATACTTAGGGATCGAATCCACAGAGAGCAATGGCACACAATAGATTTTTTATTTCTAAAGATTAAGCTAGGCGAATATATATAATGGTGGCAAACAGTTAGTTAAAGAAATATTATTTATCAAGAAGTAGAGATGCAATATGGAAATATGCTAATAATGGAAATATGGAAATAATGCAAAAATTTGGAAATATTCTAATAAACTAACTTGATGCAAATGTAAATATTCTAGATCTAGGGTTTCAGGCCTAATGGATTATATTGGCTAGGAAGCACAGATATGTAAATATACTAGGACTTAAATATTAACAATTCTGACCCTTTTTACTTTAACTCTCGTATAAGAGCAAAAAGAAAGACCATCAATTGACGACTAAGGCCTAATGTCGATAGACAGTGAAATCAGAAGGAAGTGTGAACGAGATTTGATTAGTCCACCAGATATATTAGACCAGCTATCGCAAGTGCATAACAGCCTGATTCGATGGAGTTTATACTGGCACAGAACCTACTCTCGTAGTCGTCCATATCCTACTATTGAGATCCTAGTTAGCTACTCTAGAATGCAAGCATCAAGCACAACTCAATCGATGGATATTAACTTAACTAGCAATCCTTTTTTTGGGCTAATCCATGATTGATATCATTCAACCCGAAATCTAGTTGTTGACAACTCAGACATATTCAAAGAAAGAACAATAGTCTGGATGGAATGCATAGATAAAATATTGGGGTTCCAATACAAATCTCCCTAAGGAGTTATGAATCTTCTCCCTAAAAAACTAAAACTATAAAGCTTTGTGAGCTATTTCAGGCCTTGCCTACGCTTGTACTTGCATACTCTGCATGCTCTCAATACATGAGCATAAATATAAAAACCCTAAAACCTAGGTAAGAACTCGTCCAGGGCATTCTTGTCATTTGTCTTCCTAACATGGGCTTTTCAATCGATGGCAAGTGTGCAACATCGATAGACCTTGGTCTTTCATCATCAGTCAATTCCTAGGCTGTGTCGTCGATCAACCAGTCTTGTATTTCGACTCTTCCAATAGTCAGCTACGGATTCTTCTTCTTTAAATGCTCCGAAAGCTCCAAGTATCTGAATTTATCTCCAAAACGTCCTTCGACCTATAAATACTCCAAAATATATCCTAGACACACATAATAGACCATAAATAAAGCCTAAAACATGGCCTACAACTCGTAATAAATAGGCTATATCAACCCACTGGCCAATCCCTAGGCCTTGAGGAACCTCCATTTTTCCCTCATCAAGGTTTTATCCCAAAAAAGGTTTTCTTTGGTGAGGTTTTTATTGAGGGTATTCTACAGGGTTCCAAGTGTGAGTTATAGAGATTCAGAAAGGTTTTTAAGTGATGAACTGAAGAACAAGAGAGAGAGGGAGAGAGAGAGAATGATTTCGTGTGAGGCAGAAGAAGGAAATGATTTTCTTTGCTTAATTTGGAATCCATACAATGCATATTAAAAGAAAAATCAGAACAAGAAGAATAAGAATAAAAATGGTGGTCTTTAGAAGGTCTGGGCAGAGAAAGAGACAGGTTTGGACTGGCTTCACTCCATAAGTGAACATGTGAGTTTTATTGTATTTTAATCTGGGCGACATCCTTCTTCTTGTCCAGAGTTACCAATGGTCTCCTTCCATTCTAATTCGATCTAGGGGATTTAAACTTACTTCTCCTTGTCTCGCAAGATTATCTAGGTTAGATTGGTTCCCTGAGAAGCAAGACTGTACGGACAAACTTGTGTCCCAAGTCTCTTTAGACTAAGTACTCCTTCAACCATCCGAATCCTTTCTTCTTCTTGTCTTCTTTATTTCCAGATTATTTCTTCTTCTTTTTAACACTCCCCCTTAAGATTGACCATAGGGACTGGTCAAGCTTAGAAGCCATGAAGCATTCCCTCATTAAAACCTTAGCTAGGTAAGACCACTAGGGAGAAAGCCCAAGCTATGGAAAAGAGTATAACACTTTATGGTGGAGAGACTTTAGTACTTGCACCCCTGGTGAATTTATCAGCTAGCTGGTCTTCACTTCTTGTATACCATGGCAGGATGATTCTTTGCTCCACACCTTGCCTCACCTTATGACAATCGACCTCAATAGGTTTGGTTCTTTCATGAAAGACATTGTTGGATGTTATGTGTATTGCAGCTTGATTATCACAATGTATTGTGATTGGCGATGATTTATCCACACCCAAGTCCTTGAGTAAGTTCATGATCCAAATGAGCTGACTAGTAAGCTTTCTCAATGTTCTATATTCTGATCCAGCACTTGAGCAAGATACCACCTTCTGCTTCTTCCTCTTCCAAGTTACCAAATTGCCTCCAATAAATGTACAATTGCATGTTGTTGACCTCATATCCACTATATTTCCATCCCAATCAGCATCACAATATCCCACTATTTTTGTGCTCTTGTTGCAACCTATTCAAACTCCTTGTCATGGTGCTTCTCTTAGATACCTTAGAATCCTTTCCAACATGTTCCATGGTGAACCTTAGGAGTTTGCATATGCTGGCTAACTTTGTTGACTGCAAAGCACACATCTGGTCTTGTGATGGTGAGGTAGATGAGTTTTCCAACCATCCTCCTATAGTTCTTGACATCTTCATAGGGCTTGTCTTCAATCTCCCCCTCACACATCACCTTATAGCAATCTTCAAGTGGAGTCTTGGCTGCTCTTCTACCTAGATCCCCTGACTCACTTAACAAATCAAATGTTTCCTTCTTTTGGGATAGAAATAGTCCATCTTTAGATCGACATATCTCAGTCCCTAGAAAGTACTTTAACTCACCCAAGTCTTTGATATCAAATGATGACTTAAGAAAGGCTTTAGTTAAGATAATACCTTCCTTATCATTACCTGTGATGATGATATCATCCACATATACAAGGATCACTACAATTCCTTGTTGGCTGGTGACAGTAAAGATGGTGTGATCAGCTTCAGATTTTACAAAACCTCTTCCATTTTGGGTGGTGTTGAGCTTGTGATACCAGACCCTTGGTGATTTTTTAATCCATAGATGGCTTTCATCACTCTGAGGACATTTCTAGGCTTAACAAGATGTTCTATACCAGGACGTTGTCTCATAAAGGCTTCATCTTCAAGTTTTTTTGTAGGAAAGCATTCTTCACATCCATTTGCCATAGATCCCTCTCCAATTTAACTGCCAAATATAGGATGATCCTTATGGTGTGAAGTTTAACGACTGATGCTCAAGTATCAAGATAGTCTTCCCCAAAGGTCTGAGTGAAGCCCCTTGTTACTAGTCTTGTTTTGCGCCTCTCCAATTGTACCATCAGCATTGTACTTGATTGTGAAGATCAAACGACTTGTTACAGGTTTCTTGCCTTTCGGAAGCTCCACTTCATACAAGGTATCATTGACAATCATTGCATTTGTTTCACTTCCCACTTATTATCTCCACTCCTTAGGCTCCATAGCTTCCTCATAAGACCTTGGAATGTATTCCTGGTCCAGTTCTCCAATGAATACAACATGTTCTTGAGCATACTGAGCTAAGTAACACACAGCTTGTATAGGATGTGCTACTTCCTGGGAATTAAAGTACACCCTTGTGTTGATCCAGTTAGACGCTGGTTGTTTGATTCTGGTACTCCTCCTTAGTGGTGGTTGTGCTTCCTCATCATCATCTGAAGACTGAGTTTAATTTAACCCTGAACCGACTTGTTCTTGTTGCTCAACTTGATCATGAGTTGTTGTTGGGTATCCTGTTGTGGCTAATTCTGATTGTCATTGCTCCTCTCATGATCAAGGTGAGGAATCCCAAACTCATCAATACTTGACTCAACTTTAGTAGACGGTCGTGGATCCCTTCTGGTATCCTCTGGTTCAGTCTCCACCCTTGCTTTAAGCATACTGACCCCAAGACTTTCCATCACATGCCTAAGATTGATTGCTCTATCAGAGGCTGATTGGGATAGGTTTTCCAGGACATCCCAACTCTTGTCATTATAATACCCTCTTGATTCCACAAACTTCACATCCCTAGAAACCATGACTCTCTTAGTGTCTGGGGCATGGATTCTTGTACCCTTTCTGGTTTGGGAAATACCCAATGAACATTGCCCTCGTACTCGTAGCCTCTAGCTTGTTCCTTTGCTCTCCTGGTATCAAAACAAAGACACCCAAACACACGCATATGATCTATAGATGGTATGGTTTTGTTGAGTACCTCAAATGGAGACTGATCCTGTAGGATTCTGGTGGGAATTCAGTTAATCAAATAGCAGGCTGTCAACATTGCATCTCCCCAAAACCTTTTGTGTACACTCATATGGAAATTATGCTCCTGGCCACCTCCGTGAGGTGTCTATTCTTTCTCTCAGGTACACCATTCTGTTGAGGTGTATAGGGACAGCAGGTTTGATGGATCACCCCATGCTCTGCTAAGTGTTGTTTAAATGCATTGCTTGTGTATTCCCCTCCATTATCTAATCTAATTTTTTTTATCTTGGCATTGAAGTGGTTAGACACATAACTCTGAATATTTATAAAAGCTTCTAAGAGCCTATCTTTTGATTGCAACAGTGTGATCCATGTGTATTTAGACTTCTCATTTATGAATGTCACAAAGTATCTATGATGTTCTGCAGATGCACATGGAGCAGTCCAAACATCAGAGTGAATAAGGTCAAAGCAATTTTTGTAAATAGTACTTGATCTAGGGAACACATTTTGCAATGCTTGCCTAAGATGCAAGCCTCACAATCACTTTTAAATGAAATACTAGGCAGCATGATATTCAAGGCACAAAAATGGGGATGTCCTAATCTAGCATGCCAAATTGCATCTTTAGGGAAATTAAAGCTTGAATTTAAAGCACAACATAAATCGGATTCAAGCTTGGTGTCTTTAAGAATGTACAAGTCTCCCTTGGTCACACCTTTGCAAAGCAACCTAGTAATTTCAATATCCCGAAGGTAGTCATCATTAGGAGTGAAGGTTACCTTGAAATTCAGGTCATTGGTTGCTCTCTTAACTGATAAAAGGTTGGATGTGAAACTAGGCGTGTAAAAAGATTTAGAATTTTAAGATCTCATATCCCTTTAATTGGTACTCTTTCTCCATTAGCTATCATAACATTTACTAAGGCAGGAACAATATTTTTAATTAAGTTTAGATCACTAATCATGTGGTGGCTAGCTCCTGAATCTATAACTAAGGGTTTTGTCAATTCAGAACTAGCTAAGACATTCAAGGAGATACCACTATTTGAAGCATGTAAAGAGGTACCAAATGTGTTACAAGAGTTATCCATGAGGATCTTGATGAGAGCCTCAATGTCAGAGCGCTTGATGACTTCATCTTGAGTGGTCCTCAAGGTTGAGCAGCTACTGGATGCTATGGCCTTTCCCTCACCATTTCCAAGTCCATTGGTCCTCAAGGTTGAGCACATGGTTCCTAGAGTAGATGACTCGACCATTTAACCGGAGAATTTGGCTCTTGCATCATTGTATGGGGTGCTGAACTTCTGAGGCTTGAGGTGAGGGTGGAGAAGCCAGCACTTGTCCTTCCCATGACCTCTTCTTACAATGGTCACAAATCCACGCCTTTTTGTCTTCAGCCTTAAAGTAACCTTTGTTTGCAACCCCTTCAGCATGGTTTTCCAAGACCAAGTCGCCTTTGTCTCCAAAGAGAACCACTGAGTCTTGCTCCTTCTGGATTTGAGCACAAACCTCTTTAAGTGTGGGTAGCTTCTCAGCCCGGAGCATGATCTTGATGAAATCATTGTACCTTGGGTTTAGAGTAAGAAGCAACGCAAACAAATTGTCTTGCTCTCTCCTATCATTCATAACGTTTGTATCCTGGGTGCTTGGTCTCAGCATTTCTAACTCGGCCCACAATTCTCTGAACTCGCGAAAGTGTTGATTGAAGTCCATGCTCTCCTGGTGAAGTGAGTTGATAGCCTTCTTGATTTCAAAAACTTGACTCAATGTTTTCCATACACTTTTTGCAGTGTATCCCACAACTCTTTGGAGCTCTCACAATAGGAGTAAGCTTCCATGGTAGATGGTTCCAGACTGTTTTGAATAATGGACATCACCATGAAGTCCTCCTGACCCTATTTGCCATCGACAGTCACCACCAACTCCACACCATCTTTGGCTTGGACGGTTTTTGTTGGGGCTTCTCCAGCAAAAACATATTCCCATAAGCTTCTACCTCTAAGTGCTGCCTTGGCTAGTCTAGACCACATTAGATAGTTAGCACCAGTTAACTTCACTAGAATAGCCACAAGTTTTGTGTTCTCCATCTCGAATCTTTTTTGTCCAGTGGGTAATAGATTGTCTTAATAGATTTTGAAATGAATTGAATGAAAGAGAGATGAAACAAAGTAAAGATTTTGAAATGAACAGAATGAAAGAGAGATGAAATAGAGTAAAGATTGCGGAAGAAATAAGGAGAATAAGGTCTCAAGAGCTTGGATGATCTGATACAATGCGAGTTTTAAAGATTCAGAAAGGTTTTAAGTGAAGAACATGATGAACTGAAGAACAAGGGACATAGGGAGAGAGAGAGAGAGAGAGAGAGAGAGAGAGAGAGATTTCATGTGAAGCCGAAGAATAAAGAGGAAATGATTTTCCAATTTGGGATCCATACAATGTATATTTAAAGACAAATCACGACAAGAAGAATAAAACGAAACAATAGATGTCTTCACACAGTCTGGATAGAGAAATTGACAGGTTTGGACTGGGTTGACTCCTTAAGTGAACATGTGAGTTTTATTGTATTTTAATCTGGGAAATATCCCTCTTCTTTTCCAGAAGTACGAACGGTCTCCTTCAATTCAACTTCGGTATAGGGGAGTTTAAACTTGCTTCTCCTTGTGTCCCAAGATTATCTAGGTTAGATTGGTTCCTTGAGAAGCAAGACTGTACGGACAGACTTTTGTCCCAAGTCTCTTTAGACCAAGTACTACTTCAACCATCCGAATCCATTCTTCTTCTTGTCATCTTTATTTCCAGCTTATTTCTTCTTCATGTCAACACCAAGCTTGACTAATGATCACCTATGGTCAAGCTTGAGGGGGAGTGTTAACTTGAAGAAAGAAATGGAATAAAAGGTCAGTTTGGGTGAGGTTTGGGTCTTGTTCAAAGTTAGGGCACAACCTCCGAAGATTGTCTTAGAAGGCTTCAGAAGTGTTTAATGGTGTCCAGAAGTGTCCTGAATCTGGCACAAAGTGAGGGACAAGTCCAGAGGGGACTTAGGGAACCATTCGGGATCAAATGCTCGAGTGTGCAAAAATAGGGCGAACCGGACGGATTCTTTACAGACCTGCATGTACTTTACAAATCCGTACGGACCATGGACGAACCAGAATATTGACACTCGACCATTTGAGATATTTTGAGCTTTGTGCAGAAATAGGGCAAAAGTGTACGGACCATAACCTGTCCGTACACTCCATGGTGGTCTGTGCAAAGCTTGGGACTTAACCAAATTGTTCTGATCATGTGGAATCAAAATGGCATCAAGAAGATGCCTTGTGCAAGAAGAAGATAACAGAGGCGTGTGACAGGCTGGATATTGCTGTCTCCGGCTGAAAAGTAAGAGCCAAAAGACACTATGTATCTGGCCAGAGATCCAGCCTGGTTCAGAGGAGCGTAAGGGAGACAAATCAAGTTCCAGCTTTCCCTTGACCAGATTCAAACTCATTTAATTTCAGACATCCATCCAGCAAGCTGTCTCTACTTTCCAGCTAGCACAAGACCAACCCACGACCAGATCCTGATTGTCCATCTTCAAGGATTAACAACCGTTAGATTTTGGCCATTCGATCTTCCTCATTAATAACATCATCAAAGAAAAACAATTGGGATAAAACCTTGATGAGGGAAAAAGAGTAAAGACCTCATGACCGAGGGGATCAGTAGCTAGGAGTGAGATCAAGGAGCCTAAGTCTGGTATGAATGGACTCAATGGCCTTATGTGTTGCGGCCTTGGTGAACACATCCGCTAACTGATCTTTACTTTGAGTATAACATGGCAAGATGATCCCAAGTCCAATCATCTGCCCCAGCTTGTGGCAATCGACCTCAATATGTTTGGTCATCTCATGAAACACTGAATTGGTGGCTATGTGAATGGCTGCTTAGTTTTCACAATGCATCGTCATGGGTGTAGACTGCTCAATACCCAAATGTTTCAAGATGCATACGATCCAGACTACATCATTTGTCAGCTTCAGCATTGCTCTATACTCGGATTCAGCACTGGAACAGGGCACCACTTTCTGCTTCTTGCTCTTCCATGTGACTAGGTTCCCTCCAAAGAATGTGCAATAGCTAGTGGTTGACATCCTATCTGCTTTCTCACCAGCCCAATCTGCATCACAGTAACCAACCACCTCAATACTGTTGTTGCAACCCATCCACACTCCTTCGCCTGGTGAACCATTCAAGTAGCTCAGGATCCTCTCCACCATATTCCAGTGGTGCTCCTTTGGAACTTGCATGTGTTGACTCACCTGGTTCACAGCAAAACAAATGTCAGGACGTGTAATAGTCAAAAAGATTAGCTTACCAAATAGCTTTCTATTAAGCTTGGCATCATGAAATGGTTTGCTATCTTCAGTCTGTCCCTCACGAGGAACCTTGTACCCATCTTCCATGGGCATTTTGGCTGTCTTTCCTCCAAGTTGACATGCATCTTTGAAAAGATCAATAGTATATTTCCTTTGGGACATGAACAATCCTTCCTTGGATCTGCAAATTTCAATTCCAAGGAAGTATTTCGCTCTCCCAAATCTTTAATTTCAAACACAGATTTAAGAAAATCTTATGTGGCTTGTATGCCTTCTTTGTCACTCCCAGTTTTGATGGTATCATCAAGATAAACCAAGAGAACAATAATACCTGAGGGAGTAGTCAAAGAGAACAGTGTGTGATCAAATTCAGACTTAATGAAACCTCGTCCATTCAGAGTGGTGCTCAACTTGTGGTACCATGCTCTTCGAGACTGCTTCAACCCATAAATCGCCTTCCTTAATCATAACACATTTCCTGGCTTTACTAAACCTTCAAGGCCAGGTGGAGGATGCATATACACTTCTTCTTCTAGCTCTCCTTGTAGGAAATATTTTTTCACATCCATTTGCCACAGGTTCCATCCCAAGTTGGTTGCAATTGACAATATAATCTAGATGGTATGAAGCTTTGCCACAAGAGCAAATGTGTCAACATAATCTTCTCCATAGGTTTGAGAAAGCCTTTTGCCACCAGTTTTGTCTTCTTCTGTATATCTACTCATTTGGCAAATGCTTGATGGTAAAGATCCATCTGCTTGAAACTTCCTTCTTCCCTTTTGGAAGTTATCTCTCATACCAAGTCTCATTGCACTTGCTTCATCATCCACTGAGTTCCTCCATTCCTCATATTTCATGGCTTCCTCATAAGACCTTGGTACATGAATTTCATCCAGACTGATGATAAATGCACAATTCTTCTTAGGGAATTCAGCAAATACGCAGACAGCTTGACTAGGGTGGGCAACAACTTGAGCATTATAGTAGACTCTAGTGTTCACCCAGTTAGAGAATGCCTCCTTACTCTAGTACTTCTCCTTAATGGGACCTCTGCTTCTGTTTCTACTGTTTCATCATGTTTCTCTTGACCCTCTTCTTCAGGCTCATAAGCTTCATTCTAAGCATTTCCCTCAGTTGCTTCCTCATTTCCATCACACCTTGATCAGGACTTCCAGAGTTTTCCTACTTATAACCACCAGCTTCTGGCTCATTCTCCCCCCTCTATTGATCAAATTGAGATGCTTCTTCGCCTTCATGAGTACTAGTTACATTATGCTTCCTCTAATCTTGGGTTAAATTAACCCCAAGACCTTTCATAATCATCCTAAGACTCGTGGCCTTTTCAGATACTTGAGCTAGATCCTTAACATCTTCCCAGCTCTTTTCTTCATAGTTATTGAGTTGAAGAACCAAAGAGAAGTAATTAGATGAAGAAGAGGCAATCTGGGCGAGAAGAATGACACTGACCGTACAGGCTGTAGAACTTTGCCTTAAGTGACCCACATTGCTTTTGAAGGCAAGGCGTTGATTGAATATCGACCAAGACACTCTCCAAAAGTTAATAAGACCGTTGGAGACTTTCTGGAGCAGTTAAATTGAAAATGAGCAAAGGAGTCACATGTGGGCTTAAGGAGAAAGAGCGGTTATGAGCAGTCACTATCACTTGGACCAGATGCACATTTTTTTATGTTTCTCTTTGTTTATTGTTTATGTAACTTTCCCTTCTCTCTCTTATCTTTTTCTATATATTGTAATGTGCAAGCAGATAATAAACTACGGAGAATAATCTCCCATTCTGATTACACACTCTCTCTCCAATTCGTCCATCCTCTCTCTCTACTTGTTCTTCAACATTCTTCATCTATTCTTCATCAATTTTTTCATATGTTCTTCATTATACACATCATAATATCTTATTCTAACATGTTATCAGAGCATTAAGCTCTTGAGACCCCTCTCTCTTACTTAACTTCCGGAAAATCAAACTTTGTTCTTCCTTCTCGATTCTTTGCTCTTTTTTCTTTACTTTGTTTTCAGCTTGTTCTATTTCGAAACTTCATGATACTCTATTCTATTACCACAAACTCTTGCTTAAATTAAACTCGTAAGCCTTCTCATTTTCGAAATTCTTTTCAGTTCTTCAAACTTTCTGGTTTCTTCATCTTTATCCATTGGTCCATAGGTTTGTCCAGTGGATAAAAGAAAACCAGCCATGGAAATGAAGATAAGAAATCTTATTCCAGTAACCCTTGAGGGTCTTAACTACTTACTATGGTCAAGAGTTTCCATAGTTACATTGGGGAGTCATGGACTTTGGGGCAGCCATATCATGAAGGCTGAAGTTTCAAAGAGGATGCTCAAGAGGATAGTCAGAAAAGTGACCTAAAGAATGGAGACAAGTGTGTTCAAGACGACCAGCTAGCACTTAAGATCATTCACAACTCTCTTTCAGAATCAATCTTAGAGGCCTATTCATATTGTGAAACTGCCAAGAACCTTTGGGACAGTCCTAAGATAGTTTCTGGGAATTTCTCCAACCTGAGCAGGGTATTTGAAATCAAGAGGATTATCAACAACTTGAGCCAGGAAAATGTGGAGTTTAACCAATACCTTGGAAAGTTCAGAAGCTTATGGGCAGAGCTGGATATGGTTAGACCTTTCTCAGTGGATCCAGATGTCATGAGGGAAATATATGAACAAGACGAGGTCTTCCGCCTTCTCCAAAATCTAAACCCATCCTACAACCAGTTGATGAAGCATGTATTGAGAGAAGACAAGCTTCCTCACCTAGACAGTGTGTGTGCTCTTGTTCAAAGAGAACAAGTATCTAGCACTCTCTTCACAAGGGAAAGGAAGCCAGCTTTCATGGATATGCACATGATGGTGTTGTTACATGGATACAAGAATATTAAGAAAAGACATGTGAGGAAGAACATCAAACCAAGCTGGTTTGATTTCAAGTCTGGTGGAATGAAACTCAAAGTGGCTGATCAACCATGTCTTATAGGTGCATCAATGTACTCAACATTCACCAGTGATGCTAATGGAGGAGAAAGTTGGAACAAGGCAGTGATCCATGATGGCTCCATCAGAATTAGTGATATTGAACCACTGATCAAAGCTGCCAAAGCAATTATCTCCTCAAAGAAGTATGGTACACATCCCCTTATCTCTAGGCCAATCATAATTGATTTAGGAGCTAGTCATCATATGATCAGTGATAGCAATTTCATTAGTTATATTAGGCCTGCCTTAAGGAATGTTATAATAGCCAATGGTCAAGATAGAAGGAATAGGGAATTAAGTTGTTTGATATAGAATCCACTGCCTTTTATATGCCTCGTTTTACTTCTAGCATACTCTTAGTGAAAAAAGGCCGCAACTGATCTGAATTGTCAGGTGGTATTTAGGCCTAAAGATGTTGAGTTTCAGGACCTTAAGACATGGAAGGAGATTGGAGATGGCAACAGAAAACATTGTTTATACCAATCTATGTGATAGCACTACTGGGCATGCTAGATTAGGCCATCCACACTCAGGTGCATTAGAACTCATACTACCTGATATGTCATTTAGTCACTTAGAATGTGAAGCATGCATCTTAGGAAAGCATTGCAAATCTGTATTTCCAACTTCAATAACTATTTATGAAAAATGCTTTGACTTAGTTCATTCTGATGTTTGGACCTCTCCATGTCTGTCTAGGAATAATCACAAGTATTTTGTCACCTTTATTGATGAAAAATGAAATTACACTGGGATTACATTGCTTCCATCTAAGGATTGTGTGTTAGATATTTTTATGAACTGCCAATCTTATTTCACTAACCACTTTAGGGCTAATGTGAAGGTAATGAGGTCAGAAAATGCAGGAGAGTATACAAGCCATGCATTTAAGAACCATATGGAAAAACATGGCATAGTTCACCAAACAAGTTGTCCATATCCTCCTCAGAAAAATGGAGTGGTTGTAAGAAATAATAGGCATCTGATGGAAGTGGCTAGATCAATTGTGTTCCATGTAAATGTTCCTAAGAGATTCATGAGTGATTCTGTGGTTATAGCATTCTATCTAATCAACTGGATACCTACCAAGGCACTGAAGGACATCTATCCTTATGAAGTGTTGTACCAAACCAGACCATCCGTTCATCACCTCAGAGTGTTTGGATGTGCCTGCTTTGTGCTGATACGAGGGGAGCAAAGGAACAAGCTAGAACCAAAAAGCATGAAGAATATATTCATAAGTTATTCCTTTATACAGAAAAGATACAAGTTCTACAATCTTGAAACAAGAAGAGTACTTGAATCTAGAGTTGTGAAGTTCATAGAAGGAGAAGTTTTCTATCCTTAGAGGAATTGGGATGAGCTCAAGGATCTGTCTTAACCATCAGAAAAGGCCATAACCTGGGAATTATTATGGAAAGTCTTGGAATCATTCTAACAAATAAAAGGAGACCACCAGAGAAGATCCTCCTAATCAAGAGACTGAACAACAATCTGAAGGAATCACTCATCCTGATCTTGAAGGGGGCAATGGACAGGAAACAGAAGTTCAACATGGTTCGGAAGTTCATGATCAGGATGGTGTTGAAGCACAAGAAGCTGAACCTGAACCTACTCAAGTTCATGAAGAAAAGGAGGCAGACCAGGTTCAGCCTCTAAGAAGAAGTACAGGGATCAAGAAACCTGCATCAAGCTGGATCAACACAAGAGTTTACTTCAATGCTGAAGCAGTGGCTCATCCAATAAGTTCAGTGTGCTCTCTTTCTCAGTACAAGGAACATTAAGTCTTCATTGGGGAGTTGGATCAGGAATACATTTCAAGATCATACGAAGAAGCCATGGAGCATGAAGAGTGGAGAGAGTCTGTTTGAAATGAGACTAATGCAATCAGAGTCAATGATAATTGGTATGAAGCTGAGCTCCCTAAAGGCAAGAAAGCAGTGACAAGCCGTTGGACCTTCACCATCAAATACCTAGCTATTGGAACAGTAGAGAGCGCAAGACAAGGCTAGTTGGATACTTTTGCACCAGTCGCCAAACTACACACCATAAGGATCATCCCCCTTTTAGCAGTCAACTTGGAGTGGGATCTATGGCAAATGGATGAGAAGAATGCTTTCTTACAAGGAGAGTTGGAAGATGAAGTCGTACATGAGACCACCACCTCCTTGTCTGGAAAACCTTGTCAAACAAAGGAATGTACTTAGGCTGAAGAACGCAATCTATTGCTTGAAGCAGTCACCAAGGGCCTGGTATCACAAGCTAAGCACAACACACAATGGAAGAGGCTTTGTGAATTCTGAAGCTGATCACACCCTCTTCACTCTAACCAGTCAACAAAGCATTGTGGTCATTCTAGTATATGTGGATGACATTATCATCACATGCAGTGAAAAGGAAGGTATTCTCTCAACCAAAAGTTTTCTTAAATCAGCGTTTGATATCAAGGATTTGGGACAGTTGAAGTACTTCCTAGTGAATAACTTATGCCGCTCTAGAGAAGGGCTATTTTTATCCCAAAAGAAGTACACACTTAATCTTTTAAACGAGGCAGTAAACCTTGGAGGAACACAAGCCAAGATTCCATTAGAAGAAGGCTACAAGATACTGCGAGAGGGGGAGTTTGAGGATACTCCTTTTAAAGATGTCAAGAAGGATAGGAGGATGGTTGAGAAGCTCATATCTCTAACTATCACTCGGCCAGATGTGTGTTTTGCTGTGAACCAAGTCAGTCAGCATATGCAAGCACCTAAGGTTCATCACTGGAACATGGTGGTGGAGATAATCTTGAGATACTTGAGAGAAGCTCCTGGTCAAGGTGTTTGGATGGGGTGCAATGGACGCACAGAAATTGTGGGATATTGTGATGCTGATTGGGAAGGAGATCTGTTTGATAGGAGATCAACTACTTGTTACGGCACCTTCATTGAAGGCAACTTGGTGACTTGGAAAAGCAAGAAGCAGAAGGTTGTATCATGTTCAAGTGATAAGGCCAAGTATAAAGCTATGAGGAAGCTCACCAATGAATTGATATGGATCAAAGGATTGCTTGGAGACTTGGTAATTGAGACAACATCACCCATCACAATGCACTGAGACAATCAAACAGCCATTCACATTGCCAACAACTCAGTCTTCCATGAAAGAACCAAGAACATTGAAGTAGAGTGCCACAGGGTTAGACAACCTGTAGAAAAGCAAATAATCCTACCTTGCTACACAAGAAGTAAAGACCAGCTTGCTAACATATGCACCAAGGTAGAAAGCAACAACTTCTGTGAGTTAATCCACTATAAGTTGGTACTCATACACCTCACATCTCACTAACTGTCCTAGCATGGAGACCTATACTCTTTTCCTTATTGTATTTTTGTCCCGCTGGGTTTTACACACTAAGTTCCTAATGAGGGAGGTTCTTCATGTTTCGAAGCTTGACCAGTTCCTAAGGTCAAGCTTGAGGTAGAGTATTGAGATGAAAAACCAAATAGAAGTAATTAGATGAAGAAGAGGCAATCTGGGCGAGAAAAATGAGACTGACCAAACATGCTGTACAACTTTACCTTAAGTGGCCTACTTGCCTTGAAAGGCAAGGCTTAGATTGAATATCGACCAAGACACTCTCCAGAAGCTAATAAGACCGTTGGAGACTTTCTGGACCAGTTAAATACGAAATGAGCAAATGAGTCACGTGTGGGCTTAAGGAGAAAGAGCTGTTATGAGCAGTCACTATCACTTGGACGAGATACAAATTTGTTTAATGTTTTCTCTTTGTTTATTGTTTATGTCACTTTCCCTTCTTTCTCTTATCTTTGTCTATATATTGTAATGTGCAAGCAGAGAAATAAACTAAAGAGAATAAATTTCCATTCTGATTACACTCTCTCTCTCCAATTCGTCCATCCTCTCTCTCTACTTGTTCTTCAACATTCTTCATCAAAGTCTTCATCTGTTCTTATTATACACAACATAATTCTTATTCTAACAATAGTAACCCCTTGACTCCAAAAACTTGACATCCTGAGATACTAGCAGCCTCCTTGTTTGGGGATCAAAGAATTTGTACCCCTTTTGAGTTGTAGAATATCCAATGAACATGGCTCTTGTACGTTTTGGTTCCAACTTGTTCCTCATTTCTCCTGGCACCAGAAAATAACACAGACATCCAAACACCCTTTGATGATCCAGAGAGGGCTTGATCTTGTTGAGGACTTCAAATGGAAACTGATCATCTAGAATTGTGGTTGGTATCCTGTTGATAAGATAGCAAGCATTTATCAAATCATCACTCCAGAAACTCTGGGACATTACTTTGGAACATCATCAACCTTGCAACCTCCACGAGGTGTTTGTTCTTCCTTTCAGAAACTCCATTCTGTTGAGGGGTATAAGGACAACTCGTCTGGTGCAGGATCCCATGTTGAGCTAGGTGTTTTTTTGAATGCATGACTTGTGTATTTCCCACCATTATCTGATCTGAAAATCTTAAGCTTGGCATTATAATGGTTAAAAACATAAGTCTGAAAAATTTTAAATGCATCAAGCACCCTATCCTTAGTTTTAATAAGTGTTATTGTTTGAGATGAAGACCAAGAAGCGAAGAAAGTAACTTTGGAGTTTTTACCACAGTAAATTTGGAGTTCCACCATTTATGGGTGAAGGTAACCAAGTTAAGGCTTGGGAAGTTACCTTGCATCCCTTTGGTATAGAAAAACTTCCAAGGAGCTGTTTGGATAAGGTTTGGTCATGGCTCGAAAGGTAAAGCTACTTTACAGCATGTCCAAGCATGTGAAGCCTCTCAGCCAAGTATTTCAAACTAGAGTGTCCAGCTAGCTTTGACTTCACATGCTTGAGTCCAATTTCGTGGATAAGCCTTTTTGGTCTCTATATTATTGTAGTTTGAACTCATGAATCAAAATATGGAGTTTTAGTCTCATCTTCATCTATTCTATTATTCTCTCTATCTCACAATCTCTTATCCTAATCTTTTTTAAATTACTTTAAAACATGTTTGTCATGTTTAAGCTTCATTATACACTCACTATTCTCATAAACTTACATGGTATCAGAGCCAGGATTCTCAAAGAAGTGAGTGTATTTCTGGAAAATTTGTGTTCTTTCAGCTAAGTGTTCTTGGTGTTCTTGATGTTCTTGGGGTTCTTGGGGTCTGTTTGTCTATTGCTGAGTCTGTGTTGTGTGTTCTGATCCAAACCAACAATTTCAACAAGGAATTGAAGCTCAGATCTTCTATTTCGTTGATGCTGGAAGGAGATAACCATTGGGGGTGGTTAAAATAAGCTGAAACAGTTTTGAAAGGCTGTTATTTGAGGAGTAGCCATGTAAAGGTAGAATCTTTATTGGAGATGGATACTGATGAAGGTCAGACATGATGTCTGAAGAGTGAAGACAAGTGTGTCCTAAAGGAAAGCAAAACACTTGATCATCCATGTGTCTCTCTTAGATTCGATCTTAGAGGACCATATAGAGTGTGGTACTGCTAAAGAACTATGGGATAGTCTTAGAGCAGTGTATGGAAACAAGTCCAATATGATGAAGGTCTATGGAGTTAAGAGAGCCATCAGTGACTTGAAACAAGAAGATGGCGAGTTCAATCAGCATGTGAGAAAGCTTAGAGGTCTGTGGCATGAGTTGAGTAGGTTGAGACCTAGCACATCAGATCCAAGGGTGTTACAAGAGTGGCTGGAACAAGATGAAGTCTTCAGCCTACTATGAGTTTAAAATCATCATATGATAACCAAATCAAGCAGATCCTTAGTGAAGATAGGCTGCCTGATGTAGATGAGATATGTATTGCTGTTCAAAAGGAACAAAGTGATCATACAATCAGTGAAAAGAAAAAGGAGCTGCCTTGTATGAAGAATGGTACAAGGTTCAAGAAGAAAAGGTTGAAGAAGCTGCCCACAGCTAGCAGAGATAATGGAAAGTATCGGAAGGGTAGTAAACAGTCTGGTAGTCATGATAACAGCTTAGAGATGAAGCTGGTGAAGTAGATTGCACAGAAAGTAGTTAGAGGAAGGTGCTCTTACTCGGCATACATGGGAGAATCATTGGAAGGAAGAGTGGGAGCTGAAGACAGAAGGCAACAAGAGCTGATGATCCTATAACAAGGAAGAAATGGGAGACATTTGTTGAACATATCCAAGCTTTGATTACAACTAAGAAGTCGGATAGACACTCCAGGGCCTCTAAACCTATCATAATTGATTCTGGTGAAAGCCATCTCATGATCAATGATAGGAGTTTGCTGAGTGAGTAAATGCCACAAGAGGGAGTGTCATGATTGCTAATGGTGATAGGATGAAAATATAGAGTGGGAAATCTTAAGTTATTTGAGAAGGATGCAGCTGCTTTCTATCTGCCCCGGTTCATCTCTAATCTGATATATGTGAAGAGGGAGATTGTTGATCTTGATTGTCAAGGGGTATTCATGCGAAATGAAGTAGAGTTTCAGGACTTGAAGTATGAAAAAGTTATTGGAAGAGGAGACAGCAAGAATGAACTCTACCACCTACAAACAACTAAGCTCTCTAAACCCTTTGACTCTGTTTATTTAAGTAGTGCTACTTATAGGATTGATAGCATTACTTGGCATGCTAGATTGGGGCATTCTCAGACTCGTGCTATAGAGTTAAATTTACCTGAGTTGTCATCCAATTATCTAGAGTGTGAGGCTTGCATCTTAGGGAAGCATTGTAGAACGGTGTTTCCAACATCAGAGACTATATATGATAACTGTTTTGACTTGTTACACTCTGATGTGTGGACATCTCCATGTGTGTCTAGGGACAACCAGAAGTATTTTGTGACATTCATAGAGGAGAAGTCTAAGTATACATGGATCACAATACTTCCATCTGAAGATAGCGTGCTAGATGGCTTTGTAAACTTCCAAGAATATGTTACTAATCATAACAATGCTATTTTTAAGGTACTAAGGTCTGATAATGGAGGAGAGTATACAAGCCATACCTTCAAGAATCACTTGGCTAAACATGGCATAGTGCATCAGACCAGTTGTCCGTACACGACACATCAGAATGGGGTTGCTGAAAGGAAAATGTCAATGTCCCAAGACATTTTTGGAATGATGTTGTTCAGACTGCATGCTATCTTATCAACAGAATACCAACTAAGGTTTTTAAGAATCTATCTCCCTTTGAAGTGCTGAACAAGAATAAATCATACATAGATCATCTGAGAGTCTTTGGGTGCACATGGTATGTCTTGGTTCCAGGAGAACATAGAAACAAGCTGGATGCAAAGAGCACTAAAGCTATGTTTATTGGTTATTCAATAACTCAGAAGGGATACAAGTGCTATGATCCAGTAACCATGAGAGTGTTGGTATCCAAAGATGTTAAATTTATGGAGTCAAAATGGTATTATGAGAAGAAGAAGTGTGAGGATTTAGAAGATATGTCTCAAGAACCAGGAGATAAGGCAATGAATCTGAGGATCTTATTAAAGAAGCTTGGGGTGAACATGTCCCATGATCAGGAGATAAGAAGGAGAACTCCTTCTGATCAAGCTAGAGAAGCTGAAAGAACAACCCCTCTTGATCATGAGGGGGGAAATGAATCTGAATCAGGAGTATAAGAGCAGCACTAAGAAGATTCAGGTCTTCATGATCAAGATGTGACACATGAAAAAAAAGAATTCGGCTCAGTCTAGTGAAAACGAGCATGAACAGTTTGAAGGTCAAGCAGAGGCTAATGAGACAAAGACAGAGGTTCAATCTGAATCTGAGGGTCTTGTTCAAACATTAATGAGGAGCAGAAGGGTGAGGAAGGATCCTTCCAACTGGGTAAACACGAAAGTATACCAAGAACATATGGTGTTTCTGTGTAACTTGGATGAGAATGAGATACCAAGATCTTATGAGGAAGCTATGAATCACAAGGTTTGAAGAGAGTCAGTGGCAGATGAAAGGGATGCAATGATCAGAAACAACACTTGGTATGAGAGTGAGTTGCCTAAAGGGAAAAAGGCAGTTTCAAGCAGATGAATCTTCACAATCAAGTATCTTGCAAATGGGAAGATAGATAAGCGTAAAACCAAGCTGGTAGCAAGAGAATTTACACAGACTTATGGAGAAGATTACATTGATACTTTTGCCACAGTGGCCAAGCTTCACACAATTCGAACTGTGATATCCATTGCAACAAACTTGGAGTGAGATTTGTGGCAGATGGTTGTGAAAAATGCTTTCTTGCAAGGTGAGCTTGAAACTGAAGTATATATGCATCCACCTCCTGATCTTGAGCATCTATTAAAGCCAAGGAATGTTTTGAGATTGAAGAAGGCAATATATGGGTTGAAACAATCACCTAGAGCGTGGTACAAGAAGCTGAGTACAACTCTTAATGGAAAGGGCTTTAGGAAGTCTGAACTAGATCACACTCTCTTCATCTTGACAGGACCTTCAGGGATCATTGTGATACTGGTGTATGTGGATAATTTGATTATCACATGAAGTGATAAGGCAAGGATTCAAGATAATAAAGATTTTCTCAAATCAGTGTTTGATATCAAGGATTTGGGAGAGATGAAGTATTTTCTGTGAATTGAGATATCCAGAACTAAGGAGGATTGGTTCATGTCTAAGAGGAAGTATACTATGGATATGTTAAAGGAGACTGATGTGCTTGGAGGGAAGATAGCCAAGACACCCCTTGAAGAGGGATATAAGGTCCTACTTGAGGGGGAGATTGAAGAGAACCAATTGTTTGACGATGCTAAGCTGATTAGGAAGATGGTTGGGAAGCTGATCTACTTAACAATAACAAGACCTGATATATGTTTTGCTGTGAATCAAGTGAGTCAGCATATGCAGGCTCCAAAGGTATATCATTTGAAGATGGTAGACAGAATTTGGAGGTATCTTAGTGGCACGCTTGGAAAGGAGTTTGGATGGGATGTAATGGCAGTATAGAGGTGGTTGGTTATTATGATGCTGATTGGGTAGGTGATAGAATGGACAGAAGATCAACTACATGTTATTGTACATTCATTGGAGGGAATCTGGTTACTTAGAAGAGTAAGAAGCAGAAGGTTATCTCTTGTTCTAGTCATGAAGGTGAGTATAGGTCGATGTTGAAGTTGACAAATGAGTTGGTGTGGATTAAAGGGAATCTTGAAGCATTTGGAGATTGAGAAGATCCCTCCCATGACAATGCATTGTGACAATCAAGCATCAATTCACATTGTTTCTAACTATGTCTTCCATGAGAGAACGAAGCATATAGAATTTGATTGCCACAAGGTGAGACAGATGATTGTCTTAGGAGTGATACTGCCATGCTATTCAAGGAGTTAGTATGAACTGGCAAATATTTTTACTAAGGCAGCGAGACTGACGAAAATGGAGTCGATACTTTATAGGCTTGGGCTCATTGATCTTACTCCATGAGCTGATTCCCTTAACCATGGAATCTCTACTCTTTTTTCCCTAATCAAGGTTTTTTCCCAATGGATTTTTCTTGGTGAGGTTTTAATGAGGGAGGTCTTCAGGGTATCCAAGCTTGACTGGTTCCCATGGTCAAGCTCGAGGGGGAGTGTTGAGATGAAGGCCATGAAGTGAAGATAGTAACTTTGGAGTTTTTACAACAGTAACTTTGGAGTTTCACCATTTCTGGGTAAAGGTAATTAAGTTAAAGCTTGGGAAGTTACCTTGCATCCCTTTGGTATAGAAAAACGTGCAAGGAGCTGTTTGGATAAGGTTTCGTGCTGTTTGGATAAGGTTTGGTCATAGCTAGAAAGGTAAAACTACATTACAGCCTATCCAAGCATGTGAAGCCTCTCAACAAAGTATTTAAAACTAGAGTGTCAAGCTAGCTTTGACTTCACATGCTTGAGTCCCATTTCGTGGATAAGCCTTTGTGGTCTCTATATTATTGTAGTTTGAACTCATGAATCAAAATATGGAGTTTTAGTCTCATTTTCATCTATTCTCTTATTCACTCTATCTCACAATCTCTTATCCAAATCTGTTTAAATCCCTTTAAAACCTCTTTTCGTGTTTCATCTTCATTATACACTCACTAATCTCACAAACTTACATTATCCATGTGTATTTAGATTTTTCATCAATGAATGTAAAAAAGCACTTATAATCTTCTTTAGATATGGAGCAGTCCACACGTCAGAATGAACAAGATCAAAACATTTTTTATAGATAGTACTCGACCTCTTAAAGGTTTTCTTACACTGTTTAACCAAAATGCATGTTTCAAACTCATTATTTTTAAACATGACTCCTAGTAACGTCAAAATTAGAGCTCTAACATGGGGTTTCCTAATCTAGCATGCCACAATGCATCATTATTCAAAGTAGGAAACAGAACTAAATGAGTAACTAGAACTAGAAATAAGAATAGTGTCTTCATGCATATAAACATCTCCCTTGGTTACTCCAGAATCAACAATCAATGGCTTAGGTAAAGCGCAAGCAGCAATATATGATCTATGTGATTATTCGTAGAGCATTTACTTGATGAAGAGTCATAGGCAATCTATGAGCAGAATATGAGAATCCAAGGGTGTTTCAGAGGGTGTTACCATTCTACTTAAGACCTTTCATGAGCGCATCAATGTCTGACCTCCTTATGAGCTCTTGGTCCATGCTCTTTCCTGAAGTGTGTTGAGATTCGATGGCCTTCCCTTCACCTTCATGCATTGTAGATCCAACTCCAGAGGGATCGGCTTCACTTGCTTCATTAGAAAGTTGTGCTCTTGCTTTCCTTTCCTTCATGAACTTGGTTGGCTTGAGGTGGGGATGGAGAATCCAGGACCAACTTCTTTTGTGACCTGGTTTCTTGCAATGATCACAGTTGTCTCCAAACCTTCTATCCTCCCCATACCTTCTTTCTTCGGGTCTATACGGAGATTTGTTAGCCTCGACCACCTCTGCTTTGTTAACCAAGGATATGTCTCCCTTACCACCAAACAATCCGAGAGACCCTTCCTCCTTTTGAATCTGAGCGCACACCTCCTCCAGAGATGGTAGCTTTGGGGATCTCAAAATGTGCTTAATCAGATCATTGAAGGACGGATTCAAAGTCAGCAGCAACCCACACATTTGATCTTGTTCACACCTTTCTGTCAGGGTATCTTGATAAGTAATGTTTGGCCACAGAATTTCCAGTTGAGAGTATAATGCTCTGAACTTTCCCAGATGTTTTATAAGCTCCACCTCTTCTTGTGCAAGTGTGTTGATAACTCTCTTCAACACAGACACTCGGCTCAGATTTGAAATGTTACCAACGACCTTTTGGAGAGTCTCCCACAGGTTATTTTGGCGTCTCACAGTAGCTATAAGCCTCCAAGATTGAAGCTTCATAGAACTTTGTATAACGATTAACACCATCATGTCTTCCTACGCCCACTGGTTTTGGAACTCCATCAGTGAATGTGATTCCATAAACCTTTGCTCCCCACTATGGTCCTCAAGAGTCTTGACCATAACAAGTAGTTCCGACGACCTTTCAAAGTAACCGGAACCTCCAAGGTTTTGTTTCCTTCCATCTTGTTCTTGAGTCACACAGGTCTAGAAAGCTTGGATCTTGAATAAAGCTGAAGATTAGAACCCAGAAAGCGAGTAACAAGGAAAGAATAAAGAGATTAACTGGAAAGAATAGAGAGAATAAGAAGAGATTTATGCTTAAGCTTGTATGAGATTCATCACGAACAAGGAGAGTAATGAGAGACTGAAATCGTGTGTTTAATTCATAGAGAGAGTTTACATTATATGTGGAGAGATACAAGGGTTTTCAAAATGAGAAAGGAAGACCAAAGCATGTGTGGTCAATATGCAAGGCGCTCCGAGTTTGAAAAGGTGTGGCTCTGGTGGCTCACACATTTGATGCCAAGAGCATCTTGACCAGATACTCTTCACCTTTACAGTTTACACCTAATGGCAAGGTCGGACCAGACCATATACACAAACGGTCTTCTCCACCTAAGCCTTATCTTCAAACGGTAACATACCAAAGCTTCTTCTTGAATTAGAGTCTTAGACCACTCCACGGTACATTCTCCCATTTACCATTTTTACCTTGGTAACAATGTTGTATGGACAATGACTTGTCCGTACACATTGCCCTATTTTTCAAAACCTCAGAAATTGTCGAAAGGTCGATCCCAAACTTTCTTTGGTCGAGTGGTCTGTAAGGTTGGCAATACAGTCCGTACGGTCCGTACAGTCCGTACCATTTTCCCAAATTCTGCCTAAGCTTCTCTTCTCTTCTCTTACTTTCTTCATGTGAACCACTTCTAAACCTCCTCTTCTATAATTCCAACTCCTCATTTCAACACTCATCGTTTCCTTGCCTATCAAGGAAAGTTAGGGCAGAGTTGGTTACTTGTGATCCAAGACTGTACATAATGTCTTCTCTCTCAAGTAACCAGAACATCTGATCTTCTTTTTGTCTTCTCTTGTCAATGCATCTTCTTCACTTTGGTTCTTCATCTCAATAAGGCTGATAAGCATGATTTCTTCTCTGGTCCCTTGCACTCATTGAGACTGATCATTTTTATCCTGGACACTTAAAACAGAGGCTAGATAACCAAAATTATCAGTGCAAGACATGCCATTGTTAAGATCAGAAACCAAATTTCCTTTTGCTAGAACATATAGAGAACATTTCAGATCATCATGATATAAGTGTTGTACACCTGGAGGGTGTCAAGGCACATGATACCATAGTTCCTAAAGAACAACTTAAAAACAAGCAAAAGTTCTCAGATGCAGAACACAAAAGATCAAGTTCAAACAGAGGATTACTTAACCAAGGCTCGCATTGTTTATTAAAGAAAGTGTTGTAAACCAGAATGTTTGCAAGGCGCGCAAGAACATAAAACAACTTCAAATCATGCCTAACTTTCTCAAAATCTGAACATAAAGGATTAAGTTCAAGCTGAGAATCACTTATAAAAGGCTCACTACGTTTTTCAAAGAAACTTTTGTACACTAGTATATCATCAAAGCTCAAAACTGTTGACATGAAGAAGAAATAAGCTAGAGTTTAAGAAGAGATAGAAGCAATCTAGATCAAACAAAATCAGGCGGTCTATACAGTATTGAGATTCACGACCTAACCTCAATTGGAAGACAAGGAAATTATTTCTCTCCCTCTTTCTCTCCGTCTCTCTCTCTCTCTCTCTCTCTCTCTCTCTCTCTCTCTCTCTCTCTCTCTCTCTCTCTCTCTCTCTCTCTCTCTCTCTCTCTCTCTCTCTCTCTCTCGTTGTTCATGTTCTTCACTCTGCACAGTAAACTACTTCTAAATCTCTCATTCTAACAAGGTATCAGAGCATTAAGCTCCTTCCATTCCGCAAATATCTATTGTTTCCACAAATCTATGTGGATTCTTTTCAGTATTCTTCACCCTTACCCACTGGTCCATAGCTTTATTCATTGGGTAAAAGAATTTTGACCATGGAAATGGAGAAGAAGAACCTTATTCCAGTGACCCTTGAGGGTCCTAACTATCTGCTATGGTCAAGAGTGGCAAAAGTTACCTTGGGAAATTATAGACTTTGGGACCGCCATATCATGGAGGCTGAAACGTCAAATAGGGTGGCTCAAGAGGATAGTAAGGCTACTTGCTTGAATAATGAAAATGTAACATCCCGAGTTGTGATATATGAAAACGCTTAAGAGAATTGATTTGGCTACCTATATCACCAAAGTTGACTTACCTTTTCCGTCACACATCCGTTTAGAACTCCAGAGTTAAGCGTGCTTGGGATGGAAGTGAAAGGATGGGTGACCTATCGGGAAGTGATTCGCGATACCGTGCGAGTGAGGCCAAAACACGGGAAAAGGTCGGGTGGTGGTTGCAGGGTCAGTAAACAATGATTTCGACACTTGGAAAAATAACGCACCGACCGTCGGACAGGGGTGAGGCCCACGAGCCCGATAGAGGGATGGGTAACTCACCGGTAGGGGCGGTTGGGGCGTTACAAGTGGTATCAGAGCTGGTTAGCCATCTCAGTTCTGACCTGAGAGGCGTCTTGAGACCTTTCGTGGAGTGCAACGAGGACGTTGCGTTCTTTGAGAGGGGGTGAATTGTAACATCCCGAGTTGTGATATATGAAAAAGGCTTAAGAGAATTGATTTGGCTACCTATATCACCAAAGTTGACTTTCCTTTTCCATCACACATCCGTTTAGAACTCCAGAGTTAAGCGTGCTTGGGTTGGAGTAGTGAAAGGATGGGTGAACTATCGGGAAGTGATTCGCGATACCGTGCGAGTGAGGCCAAAACACGGGGAAAGGTCGGGTGGTGATTGCAGGGTCAGTAAACAATGATTTCGAGCCTTGGAAAAATTAACGCACCGACCGTCGGACAGGGGTGAGGCCCACAAGCCCGATAAAGGGATGGGTGACTCACCGGTAGGGGCGGTTGGGGCGTTACAGAAAACAAGTGGGTTCAAGAAGACCAGGAAGCACTTGGAATCATACTCAACTCTTTTTCAAAAACAATCTTGGAGACACACTTTGAAACCGCCAAGAATCTATGGGAGAGTCTTCAAATTGTTTATGGCAATCTCTCCAACCTGAGTCGGGTATTTGAAGCCAAGAGGACGATCAACCATCTGTGCCAAGAGGAAATGGAGTTTAATCAGTATTTTGGGAAGTTCAGAAGCTTATGGGCAGAGTTGGATATGCTTAGACCTTTCTATATAGATCCATAGGTCATAAGAGAAAGATATGAGCAAGGTCTTTAGTTTTCTCCTGTACCTAAACCCATCCTACAACAAGCTAATAAGTCATATCCTTAGATAAAGCAAGCTTCCAAACTAAGAAGATGTTTGTTCCCTGGTCCAAAGAGAACAAGGAGAACACTTACTCTTCAAGGAAGAAGAGAAACCAGCTCCTAACATGGTGACCAGGCGTGAGAAGCAAAAGAGGATGGGACGGGTCTATGGAGGTCAGAGAAGCAAGAAGCAATCATCTCATATGAGAACCAAGCTCAGCAGGTTTAAATACAAACCGAGAGTTCAACTTGATACACTCAAACTCAGGGAGTTTGGGCATCAAATGATTCAAGGAAGAACCATGTACTCAAATTTCATTGGTGATTAAAATGAAGGAGGATCAAGGAGTAGTATGGATGGTGCAAACAGGATTGATGAACCAATGATTAGGAGAGACCTGGATTCATTTATCAAAGCTGCCAAGGCCCTTATCACACCCAAGAAGGCTGGTACACACACTCTTGACTCTAAACACGCCATTATAGATTCAGGAGCTAACAATCACATGATTAGTGATATGAACTTCATTATTGATGTCCAGCCTGCCTCAGGGAATGTGATTATAGCAAATGGTGATACAAGGGATAGGCAACCTTAGGTTGTTTAATAGAGAATATACTGCCTTGTATATGCCTCAGTTTACATCAAACTTGCTATCAATGAAAAGAGCTACTGGTTATATGAGTTTTCAAGTTTTCTTCAAACCTGATGAAGTTGAATTTCAAGACCTGAAGACATGAAAGATAATTAGAAAAGGTCACATCCATCGGGAATTATATCATCCTCAGAAGAATAAGTTGTATGAATCATCTTATTCTCTTTGCATGGTCAGTACATCTACTGGGGTTGAGAGCACCATATGGCATGCTAGATCGGGACATCCTTATACTAGAGTTTTAAATATGATGCTCTCTGGTGTGTTTGTTTAAAAAAAGATGATTGTGAAGCTTGCATATTGGGGAAATATTGTAGGACAGTCTTTCCAAGGTCTTGCACTATCTATGAGAAGTGTTTAGACCTGGTTCACTCTGATGTATGGACTGCGCCTTGTATCTCCAGAGAAAATCACAAATACTTTGTCACCTTGATTGATGAGAAGTCCAAGTTCACATCGGTGACACTGATTCAGTCAAAGGTTAAGGTGTTGGAGGCTTTCAAGAATTTCCAGATCCATGTCTCTAACCATTTCAATGCCAAGCTGCAAATTCTCAGGTCAGATAATGGTGGAGAGTACACAAGTTATGCATTCAAGAAATAACTGGCTCAGCATGGGATAATCCATCAGAAAAGCTGCCGTTACACTCCTCTGCATAACGGAGTTGCTGAGAGGAAGAACATGCACTTAATGGAGGTAGCAAAATCAATGATTTTTCACACCAATGTTCCAAAAAGATTCTTGATGCTGTGATGTTGTGATATCTGCTAGTTATCTGATCAATAGGACTCCAACTAAAGACCTCAACGACAATTCCCCTTTTGAGGTCCTAAACAAGACAAAGCCACCTTTGAAACACTTGTGTGTGTTTGTGTGTCTATGTTTTGTGTTGATACCAGGGGAGCAAAGGAACAAGCTTGCGGCCAAAATCCCAAAAGCTATGTTCATTGGATACTCTCCAACACAAAAGGGCTATAAGTGCTATGATCAAGTATCAAGAAGGGTTTTAATGTCAAGAGATGTGAAATTTGTGGAGACAAAGGGATACTATGAAGAGAAGAGTTGGGATGATGGATTTATCTCAAGCATCAGAGAAAACCACAAACCTTAGGATCATACTGAAGAGTCTTGTATTGGCATGCCTCATATGAATCAAGAAACAAGAAGGAATTCCTTTGAATCTGCACCTGGTCCAGAGGGTGTAGTTGATGAAGATGGGGTTGATGAAGCTGTAGAAACTATTCATCCTGATCCTGAAGGGGGAGGGGATCAACAAGAAACTCATGATCACGATGAAAGGCAACAAGGAAACCAAGAACCAATGCTTCAGAATGATGAAACAGAATCTGATGAGGAAGCAAAACAAGAACCAGTTCAGTCCCTTAGGTGAAGCACAAGGCTGAGAAAGGATCTTTCAAATTGGATCAACACAAGGGTTTATTTCAACTCGCATGTAGTGGATCATCCTATACAGGAAGTATGCTAATTGGCTCAATACCCACAGAACACCAAGTCTTTATTGGCCAACTGGATCATGAGTATATCCCAAGGTCATATGAGGACGCAATGGAGATTAAAGAGTGGAGAAACTCTGTTGGGAAAGAAACCAATGCTATGATAGTCAATGATACTTGGTATGAGGCTGAGCTTCCTAAGGGAAAGAAGGCAGTAGCCAGTAGATGGATCTTCACCATCATATACTTAGCAGATGGAACTGTGGAGAGACGCAAGACTAGGTTGGTTGCAAGAGTATTCACTCAGACATATGGAGAGGGTTATATTGATACCTTTGCACCGGTAGCAAAGCTTCACACCATTAGGAATACTTTCTCACTTGCAACTAACATGGAATGGGACTTGTGGAAAATGGAAGTGAAGATGCTTTCCTCCAAGGAGAGTTAGAAGATGAGGTCTTCATGCATCCTCCTCCTGGTCTAGAACATTTGGTCAAACCAGGGAATGTGTTGAGGTTTAAGAAAGCAACTTATGGCCTGAAGCAATCACCAAGGGCTTGGTATCACAAGCTGAGCACCACTCTGAATGGAAGGGGGTTTAGAAAATCAGAAGTTGGTCATACTCTCTTCACACTTACTGGTCCCTAATGCATTGTTGTTATTCTTATATATGTAGATGATATTATCATCACAGGAAATGACAAGGAAGGGATCCAGGCAACTAAGGCATTTCTGAGATCAGTGTTTCACGTCAATGACCTTGGAATGCCCAAGTATTTTCTTCGAATTGAAGTGTGTAGATCCAAGTAATGACTGTTCCTGTCTCAAAGGAAGTATGCTATGGATCTGTTGAGTGAGGCAGGAGACCTTGGAGGAGGACCAGCTAAGACTCCACTTGAAGATGGGTACAAAGTGCTGCAAAAGGGGGTGTTTGAAGATACTCCATTTGATGATGTCAAGAAGTATAGAAGAATGGTTGGGAAAAGTCATATATTTGACCATCACAAGACCATACATTTGCTTTGTCGTGAATTAAGTTAGTCAGCACATGCAAGCTCCTAAGGTTCATCACTGGAACATGGTTGAGAGGATCTTGAGATACTTTAGAGAAGCTTCGGGTCAAGGTGTATGGATATGTTGCAATGGAAACAATGAATTCGTGTGGTATTGTGATACTGATTGGGCTGGAGAAAGAGTAGATATGAGATCAACAACGGGTTATTGCACCTTTATAGGAGGAAACATATTTACTGTGAGATTTTCATAGTGTATAGGTTGTGTGCGATGAACAATCCCTTTAAGGGCAGAGAGAACTCAAAATGATGATGAGAGGGATCTGATGTAAAAAGGTGTTTACTTGAATCAGAAACGAGATTAAGAGAGACTTGGATAGATTAGAGAGACTAAGAGAGGGGTAGACTAGAGAGGGAACCCCATTCAAGAACACTTTAGTTTATTAGGAAGTAGAGAGGAGAAATCCCCCTTACTCTCTTGAGAGATACAATCGCCCATAAGGGTCTTTAAATAGATAAAGGGTTGCTGGATACAAGTTTAAACGTAAAGGTAACAAACAATTGGAGTCAACACATGCAAGGGCGCCTAGTTCAAAATACTTGGCCAGGAATGCTCACATGCTTGGAAAAGCTGTCCATAGCTGGTTCTGTGGACTGAATATGTGGACAACTTCTTCCTTGGGGAGTTTATGGCTGGGATAGAGCTTGGGCGAGGAAAGTCTGTAAAGGCAATTTGCTAGAAGTTTGCTTGGTTCTTCCTTGATGGAATATGCCTTTTGCATCTCCCCAAGATCAGACCAACTCACCAGAATCTTATCAGACTGGTTCCCTTTCTTCTTGGTTGATGTCTAGTGAAAATTTTACGGCCAGGTCGAGTGTACGGACCACCTGTCTGTACACATCGCCCAAATCTCCTCTGAGGTCAAAACAAAAAGTGTTTTGGGTCGCCCAAGTCCGTACAGGTCGCCCTATTTTTGCACATTTGACCAAATTCTTCTAAACTATTCCAAACTTCTTCATTGTCTTCTCCCTTCAATATAAAACCTTGTAAAACCTTGTTCCAGCACAGAATTAGCTTCAGGATACTCCTTAAGTCTTTCCAGAACATGTTTAGAATTAAACCCGAACTTTGCACATAACCTTTAGTGATCCATTTTATCAGTTCAGGTTAACATTTCCCCTCAAGCTTGAGTCTAGAAATCCTAAGCAAAGCTTGGAACCCTGAAGTGCTTCCTCATTAAAAAACTCATCATGGAAAACCCATTGGGATAAAACCTTGATGAGGGAAAAAGAGTAAAGCTTCCAAGGCCAAGGAACTGACCAGTGGGTCTTTGTGTCTTCAGATCATTGTGATGGACACAAAGACATTGGATCATGGCCTAAATGTGATGCAAGTATGATATGACCTTCATTGCACATCACTATCTGTTCTGGTACTCATCTCACACTGATCTTGGTCTCTCCCCCTTTCACCAAACCTCTTGTTAGGTTGAAGTGCTCGGACAACCAGATTTTTCTCCATTGGGTACCAACCATATACTGAGTCCTAGTTGCTTCTTCTTCTTTTTGAATAACCACCAAGGACTCCATCTTCACAGATCATTGAAGCTTCTCAATACTCCTCCTCAAGCTTGGGACTGAGTTTAGGAATAACCAAGCTTGGATGGATGATAGCTTCATGGTCTTGATCAACACACCACTGCACATTCTCTTCTGAACTCGCCACCTTGAATGGAATGCTGGTAGATGCCTCAGCTATCTCTTCAACCACCTCACACCAGAAGCCGCATTGATAGAGTAACCTTCTTCTTCACACAGCCAATAGTACTCTGAATACTCTCTTTTCTAGACTTGCCGATATCTAAACCCGGATAGCTTCATCTTTAATTACTTGCAATGGTGACGAGGAACAAGGTCTTGAGCTTAGGATCATCAGGTAGCTCACTTGAGTGTCCACCTCAAGCGTGAATTGAGTCTAGGTTCAAGCTTGAAATGAGCCTCAAAGAACTTCAAAACCAGGAGCACACCACACCAAAAACTGCGCTTAAATCACTGATCCACCTTCAGCTCCAAGTACCCTCAGGTCATCGGCCTCCTCAAGGCTTAAGGGATGATCTTGCCTTGTGTATCTTTTCTGAACCAGGATCACATCACTTCCAACAGCTGCGTTTAAGTCTACTGGCTCCATACACAAGCACTAACATCTCTCCACTGCTTCAGCAATGGGCACAGCCTTCCTCTTTGTCTTGGATTGATGATGAACAAAGGACACTTCTTGCGAACCTGAAAAAACACTCAAACTCTAGAAAAGGTAAGACACACTTGCATTGGGATCAACCCTTGACTAATCATCAAGTTTTATCTCCAATGTGACAAGCTTTGCAATAGACAGATTCTTATTATCATTAAGATCCATCTAATACAAGCTTTCCATTCTCTAAATGCTATGGATGAACTGATCAGGAACACTCCAATGCAATTAGGCACTCATTTCCTTCTTTAAATGATTCTTATAATTTGGTCTAGATGTTTCAACCTCAAGGCAGTAACCAGATATCTAAACCTATCTTATCCATGAATGCAAGCCAGATTAGACACAACCATCTATCATCCAACAAGCCATACATTTAGAGAAATACTAAGCCATATTATCATTTCCAAACACCAGACCCAATGCATTTCTTTAATCAGTTTCTACTCATGTATGCAAGCAAATTCAGAACATACTATCTAATATCATGTCAAGCATTATTTTAGAACTGGAGCAAGCATTTTAAAACTCAATCATTCAAACCAGTCTCTTTCAAACATCTTGGGACATATTCCAAACATTCCTATCTAGCAATCTTAAAACACATCCTCAGTTTCCAAACACATCAATCACTCATTCAGCACATAAAGGATCAAGCTTTATACAAAGGAAAGAAGTTTCCTTACAATCAAGGAACTAGTGTTAGTTCCTTGAACCTCCATTGATACACAACCAAAACATGAGCTATTGGTGTCGACCCCAACCTATTATTATTCTGTGGTCCTTCCTCTTGAACACTCCATGTCAAAGACCCCACCTTTCTTCATACTTGAGTCGCCACAACCAGTAAGAAGGTGAAAGCTTTCACCTTTCTTCCCGGACAGGAATAAGAACAAGCTTAGACTGGTTTGTTGAAGAGGGTAGCTAATCGACTTCATCACCTTCGGATCCAAGGCTCTTCTTTCTTCAGGACGGTATGAGAGAGCATGAGGAACCAAGAACACTTTCTGGGTACGCATTGGATGAACACCATATTCTTGAAGAGGTTGAATCAGCCAGCTAGACATAAGCTTCTTCTTAGCTTTCATGGACATGAGAGTGAGCTATGTCCTTCAGCGGATGAATGAACCAAGTTCTTGCGAACCTGGCTCTGATACCATGTGAGATTTTTAGAGCGTATAGGTTGTGTGTGATGAACAATCCCCTTAATGTAAATGTGAGAAGAATAGATGAAGTAACTGAAGAAAATGGTCAAGAAAACATGAAGAACAAGACTTAGATCGAGAGACAGAAGAGAGATAGAGATATGTCTTGTTTGTGGTCGGCCAAGAAAGAGAGAGTATCGGAAAACATATTTCATTGCTTGATTTGTTTCTTGGTTACATTACTATAAATAGAGAAGTTCTCAGAAGCAAGTGGGCAACAATAAGAATAAATAAATCAGTAGAAGACAAGGAGGCTGGCTCGTCCAGCAAAGGGAAAGCGACAGCTCCCCAACGTCTCTCTCTTAACAAGACCCGTGACCTTCTTCCCAAACGGCTCCTCTCCTTGGTTAATATTTAACTATGCCTTCTGGTTAAGTAAGGTCACGAAATGAGGCTTATCTGCCTAGGGTTAGACATGGGAATCGTCCATACAGTTATACGGCCCACCTTCATTTGATCAATCCGACCTCCTATCTTCTTCTTGTCTTCTTTGTTGCTTCAAAATCTCAACACTCCCCTCAAGCTTGACCATATGCATTGGTCAAGCTTGGAACCATGAAGCATTCCCTCATTAAAACCTCAACCTGGTAAAAACCACATGGGAGATGATCAGTGTGAGAGGTCTATGACCCTAAGCTTTGAGTGAATGGACCCACATACTTTGGTATTGGCTGTCTTGGTAAAGATGTCGGCCAGTTAATCTTCACTTCTTGTGCAGCAAGGAAGAATGACTCCTTGAACCACCATATGTCTGACCTTGTGATAATCCATCTCTATGTGCTTGGTTCTTTCATGGAAGACTGAATTTGAAGCTATAGGAATTGCTGTCTGTTTATCACAATGCATGGTGATTGGCTTGTTGGTTTCTATCCCCAAGTTCTTGAGTAATCCTTTGATCCATACAATCTCATTGGTGAGATTTCTCATTGCCCTATACTTTGCTTCAGCACTTTATCAAGACACTACCTTTTGCTTCTTGCTTTTCCAAGTCACTAGATTGCCTCCAGTGAAGGTACAGTAGCATGTGGTTGACTTCCTATCCACACGATCACCAGCCAGTTCAGCATACTATCTCAGAACTGCCATTACAACCCAGCCAAACTTTTTGGCCAGGTGCACCACTCAAATATCTCAGTATCCTCTCCACCATGTTCTAATGATGAACCTTAGGATGTAGTGGTTCACCTGGTTCACCGCAAATGAAATATCAGTTCTTGTTATAGCTAAGTAGATTAGCTTACCAACAAGTCTTCTGTATTGTTTTGGATCCTCATAAGGTTTGTCTTCAAGCTCCCCTCTGTTGTCTTTGCTGGTTTCTGTCCAAGCTTTCCTGCTTCTTCCAAAAAATCAAGGGTGTACTTCCTTTGAGATAAGAAGAGCCCCTGTTTAGAGCGGCATATTCAATTCCTAGGAAGTACTTTAGTTCACCTAAATCTTTAATCCCAAAAACATATTTTAGGAAAGCTTTAGTAGCTTCTAAACCAGGTGTAGGATGCATGTAGACATTATCTAGGGCATTCTTCACATCCATTTACCATAATTCCCACTCAAGGTTTGTTGCAAGAGAGAGAAAAATCCGGATGGTGTGAAGCTTAGTACTGGTGCAAATGTGTCTATGTAGTCTTCTCCATATGTCTGAGTATATCCTCTCGCTGCTAGCATTGACTTTTTCTTCTCCGGTTTTACATTACTCAGATACTTTATGGTGAAGATCCATCGACTAGTCACTGATTTCTTTCCTTTTGGTATTTCAGCTTCATACCAGGTATCATTTACAATCATTGCATTAGTCTCCTCCCCTCATGTGTCTCTCCATTCCTCGTTTTCCATTGCCTCTTCATATGATCTCACAGTGTTCTCTTGATCGAGCTGACCAATAAACACTTGATGCTCTTCTGGAAATTGGGCAAAGGAACACACCACTGAGGTAGGATGAGCTTCAACCTTACTGTTGTAGTATACTATAGTGTTGATCCGGTTAGAAGGATTAAGAGGTTAGGTGAAAGGGGGAGAGACCATGATCAGTGTGAGATGAGTACAACAAGAGTGAGTGATATGTAAGGAAATTCATATCATACTTGCATCACAGTGAGGCCATGATCCAGGGTCTTTGTGGTCATCACAATGATCTGAAGACACAAAGACCCATTGGCCAATCCCTAGGCCTTGGAGGCTTTGCTCTTTTTCCCTCATCAAGGTTTTATCCCAAAGGATTTTCGTTGGTGAGGTTTTTAACGAGGAAGCTCTTAAAGGTTCCAAGCTTGACTTAGGATCACCTATAGTCAAGCTTGAGGGGGAGTTTAACTTGAAGAGATGAAATGGACACAACAAGCTTTGAGAGTGAAGATGGTCCTTGGTGCAAGAATAGGGCAAGACCTCGGGAGATTGTCTGGAAGACTCTAGGAGTGTCCAGAAGCTTATACAAAGCTAAGAGAGAGGGTCCAAGATGGGCTTACAAGACATGGAAGAAAGCTGTGGAGGAGTTATTCTGCAAATGGACGAGTGTGCAAATTTAGTGTCGAGTAGTATGGACGGTACAGACTGTATGGATCGTACGGTCGTACCGTATGGACCATCTCACCCAAACTCAAAAACACTCGTCCATCTTAGCCCATTTTGAGTTGGTGCATTAATATGGCACAAATTGTATGGACAGGAGGTCCGTACTTTCCCCTTTCATGGTAACTTCAGTCTCAAGGCACAAAGAGAAGCTCATGGGCGAAGAGATGATCCAAAGAGCCATGAGAATATAGTGTATTGTGTGGGCGCGGATGGTTTGAATCTTGTGACCGTTGGAGCAGTGTGTGCAGGAGGAATATACCTTAGCATCTTCGTGGTCCAAGTGACACGCTTGAAAGGGAAAGGGGTTTTCACTTTACAGCCCTATCCACACGGCAATGCATCCTGGCCGCTTATTCAAACTGAGCCAATCTCCTCCACTCATCAGTCCAGCCTTCTTCCCTTTACAGCTTGCACCAGTACACGAAATACCAGGCTACTCCCATCGGAGCCTTCCATCCTCCCCAGTTAATGTAGGTTTAATGATTTTAAATTGTAAAAGCTTATATAAGCCATGTGCTGCGAATTGTAATGATTAAGGGAGTAAGGGGGATTTCCCCTCTCCACTTCATAATAAACAAAGTATTCTTGATTCAGATTCTCTCTAGTCTACCCCTTTCTTAATCTCTCTAATTTATCTTAGTCTCTCTTAATCTTTTTTTCTGATTCAAGTAAACACTAGTCTAAACCATATCCTTCTGTTCTTCATTTCGAGTCATCTCTTCCCCAAAGGGAATTGTTCATCACACAACCTATCTATTCTCTGAAAATCTAACATGGTATCAGAGACAGTTTCGTAAGAACTTGGTTCTTTCATCCGCTGAATATCATACCTCACTCTCATGTCCTTTCAAACCCAGAAGAAGCTTCTGTCTAGCTGGGTGATTCAGCCTCTACAAGAAGAAGGTGTTCATTCTAGGCGTACCCATCAAGTGTTTATGTTTCCTCCTGATTTCTCATACCTTCCAGAAGAAAGAAAAGCCTTGGATCCAGAGGTGATGAAGTGGATTAGCTACCCTCTTCAACAAACCAATCCAAGCTTGTTCTTATTCCAGTTCAGGAAGAAAGGTGAAAGTTTTCACCTTGTTACTGGTTGTGGCGACTCAAGTATGAAGAAAGGTGGATTTTTTGACAGGGATAGTCCAAGGGGAAGGTCCACGAAGGAAGGAGAGGTTGGGGTCGACACCAATAAGCTCTTGTCCTGGCCGTGTATCACTGGTGGTTCAAGGAACTAACATTAGTTCCTTGATTGTAAGAAAACTTTTTTCCCTTGTATAAAGCATGATCCTTTATAAACTGAATGTGTGTGTAATGTTTTTCTAACCTGAGGATGTGTATAAAGTTTGCTAGATATGAATGTTTAGAATCTGTCCCAGGATGTTTGAAAGAGACTGGTTTGAATGATTGAGTTATACAATGCTTGCTACAGTTCTAAACTGATGTTTGACATGATATGAGATTGTATGTTCAGGATCTGCTTGCATACTTGAATAGAAACTGATTAAATCTTTGCATTGGGTCTGGTATTTGGAAATAATAATATTGCATAGTCTTTGTTCTAAATGACTGTGTTGTTAGGATGATAGATGGTTGTGTCTAATCCAGCTTGCATTCTTGGATAGAATAGGTTAAGGCTAATAAATATTTTAATATGGTTACTGCCTTACGGTTGAAACCTCTAGACTAATGTCTAAGAGTTGTTTAAGGCAGAAAATGAGTGCCTAATTGCTTTGTGATAGTTCCTGTCAGTTCATCCATAGAAATTAGAGAGTGGAAAGCTTGTATTAGATGGATCTTAATTATAATAAGAATCTGTCTAGTGGAAAGCATGTGACATTGGAGATCAAATGTCATGATTAGTCAAGGGTTGATCCAAATGCAAATGTGTCTTATATTGTCTGGAGTTTTAGTGTTTTTAGGTTCACAAGAAGTGTCCTTTGTTCATCACCAATGCGAGACAAAGAGGAAGGCTTTGCCCATTGCTGAAGCAGTAGAGAGATTTTAGTGCTTGTGTAGGGGGCCAGTAGACATAAGCGCAGCTGTTGGGAGTGATGTGCTCCTGGTTCAGTGAAGATACACAAGGCAAGGCCATCAACTAAGCAATGAGGAGGCCGATGACCTAAGGGTACTTGGATCTGAAGACATGAATGTGTATCAGTGATTTAAGCGCAGCTGTTAGGGTGGTATGCTCCTGGTTTGAAGTTCCTTCAGGCTCAATTCAAGTTTGAACATAGACTCAATTCAAGCTTGAGGTGAGCTACCTGATGATCCTAAGTTCAAGAATTGGTTTCTCCTCACCATTGCACCAGTAGTAGAAGATGAGGCCATCGGGGTTTAGACATTGGCAAGTCTAGATAAGAGAGTGTTCAGAGTACTCTTGGCTCTGTGAAGAAGAAGGCTGCTCTATCAATGCGGCTTCTAGTGTGAGGTGGTTGAAGAGATAGCTGAGGCATCAACCAGAATTCCATTCAAGGTGGCGAGTTCATAAGTGAGTGGGCTGTGGTGTGTTGATCAAGATCATGAAGCTATCATCCGTCCAAGCTTGGTTCTTCCTAGAATCAGACCCAAGCTTGAGGGGGAGTATTGAGAAGCTTCAATGATATGTGAAGAGAGAATCCTTGGTTTTTATTAAAGAAGAAGAAGCAACCAAGGCATAGCATGAAGATTGTACTCAATGAAGATGTATCTGGTTATCCGAGCACTTCAACCTAACAAGAGGTTACGTGAAAGGGGGAGAGACCAAGATCAGTGTGAAATGAGTACAAGAAGACTTAGTGATGTGCAAGTAAAGTCATACTTGCATCACAATGAGGCCATAATCCAGGGTCTTTGTGTCCATCACAATGATCCGAAGACACAAAGACCCATTGGCCAATCCTTAGGCATTGGAGGCTTTACTCTTTTTCACGAATCAAGGTTTTATCCCAAAGGGTTTTTCCTGGTGAGGTTTTTAATGAGGAAGCTCTTCAAGGTTCCAAGCTTGACTTAGGATCACCTATAGTCAAGCTTGAGTAGGAGTGTTAACTTGAAAAGATGAAATGGACACAACAAGCTTTGGGAGTGAAGATGGTCCTCGGTGCAAGAATAGGGCAAGACCTCCAGAGATTATCTGGAAGACTCTAGCAGTGTACATAAGCTTATACAAACCTAAGATATAGTCCAAAATGGGTTCACAAGACATGTAAGAAGGCTGTGGAGGAGTTAGGCTGCAAATGGATGAGTGGCAAGTTTAAGGTCAAGTAATACGGACGGTACGGATTGTATGGACCGTATGGTAGTACCGTACGGACCATCTCACCCAAACTCAAACACACTCGTCCATATTAGCTCATTTTATTAATAGGGCACAAAGTGTACGGACAGGAGGTTCGTACATTCCCCTTTGATGGTAACTTCTGTCACAAGGGACAAAGAGAAGCTCATGGGCGAAGATCCAAATAGCCATGAGAATATTGTGCATTGTGTGGGCGCGGGTGGTTTGAATCTTGTGACCGTTGGAGCTGTGTGTGCAAGAGGAATATACCTTAGCATCTTCGTGGTCCAGGTGACACGCTTGAAAGGGAAAGGGGTTTTCATTTTACAGCCCTATCCACACGGCAATGCATCCTGGCCGCTTATTCAAACTGAGCCAATCTCCTCCACTAATCAGTCCAGCCATCTTCCCTTTACAGCTTGCACCAGTACACGAAATACCAGGCTACTCCCATCGGAGCCTTCCATCCTCCCCAGTTAATGTAGGTTTAATGAGTTTTAAATTGTAAAGGCTTATATAAGCCACATGCTGCGAATTGTAATGATAAGGGAGTAAGGGGATTTCCCCTCTCCACTTCATAATAAACAAAGTATTCTTGATTCAGATTCTCTCTAGTCTACCCCTTTCTTAAACTCTCTAATTTATCTTAGTCTCTCATAATCTTTGTTTCTGATTCAAGTAAACACTAGTCTAAACCAGATAATATCTTCTTCATTTCGAGTCATCTCTGACCCAAAGGGTATGGTTCATCACACACCCTATCTACTCTCTGAAAGTCAAACAGCTGGTTCCTCTTAAACAAAGTTTTCTTCACAATTTTGATTCCATTCTTCTTCCTGTACCACATCCTGGTCATGATGATCATTTGATTCCCCCTTCATGACCAGGTTGTGGTGCTTCCTCAGGTTCTGGTGGCAATAAGGGATTTTTTTGTGGAGGAGATGGATGAGCTGGCTCCTGAGGATGGCTCAATCCTAGACTTTCAAGAATAATCTTCAAGTTGTTTGCTCTATCTGATGGTGTGTGTGTGAGAGATCTTTCATTGCATCCCAGCGTTTCTCATCATAATAGTCTTTGGACTCCACAAATTTAACATCCCTTGACACCATCACTCGTCAAGTTTCTGGAGCATAACACTTATACCCTTTCTGATTTGTCGAGTAACCTATGAAAACTGCCTTTACACTATTTACTTGAAGGTTATTTCTTTGTTCTCCTGGTATAAGAACAAAGCACAAACACCCAAATACACACAAATGGTTAATGGATGTTATAACTTTGTCAGTACCTCATATGGTGAGATGTCTAGGAAGACTCTTGTTGGGATTCTGTTGATACGGAAACAATCTGACACCACTGCATCTCCCCAAAACTTCTTAGGCATGTTTGTATGAAACATCATGCTCCTGGCTACCTCCATCATGTGCATATTCTTTATTTCAGCCACTCCATTTTTTGTGGATTATAAGGGCAGCTTGTTTGATGGATTATTCCATGTTTAGCCTGGTGATGTTTGATTATGTAGCTTGTATATTCTCCTCCATTATTTGATCAAAATATCTTGATCTTGGCATTAAAATGGTTAGTAATATAGTTTTGGAAGTTTATAAATGCCTCTAACACCCTAAATTGTACCAAAGTGAGCCAAGTGTAATTTGATTTTTCATCTATGAAAGTAACAAAATACTTATGGATTTCCCTTGATACACAAGGGGCAGTCCATACATCATAATGAACAAGATCAAAGCAATGTCATAAATTGTTATAGACTTAGGGAAAATAGATTTGCAATGTTCGCCTAGAATACAAGCGTCACAAGCATCTTTTTAAAAAAAAACATAAGGTAACATAAGGTTTAAAGAACGAGAATGGGGATGGCCTATCCTAGCATGCCACATTGCATCTTCAGGTAAACTAGAAGCAAAATTAAAGGCATAAGATAAATCGGTTGCAAGCTTAGTGTCTTCAGCTAAGTACAAGTCTTCCTTGGTAACACATTTGCAAAGCAACTTACTACTCTAAATATCTTGAAAATAAACTTCATTAGGGGTGAATGTAACGTTTCAATGTAAGTCAGTAGTTGCTTTCTTATTCGAGAACAGAATAGAAGTAAAGGTGTGCATGTAAAGAGCTTTGAATTCTTTAATAAACAATTTAAGATCACCAACTCCTTTGATTGGAACCTTATCACCATTAGCAATTACGACATTACGTAAAGAAGGGGTTACATTACTAATCAATTTTAGATCACTAATCATGTGATGTGAAGCCTCTGAGTTTATAACAAGTGTTTTGGTATGGTGTGATCCGCTTAAAGAGGTGAGAAGAGTTTTACCAGCGTTTTCCTTGAGAGCTTTGATGAGAGCATCAAGGTCAGACCTCTTGATAGTCTCATCAGGAGTGGTTCTTAGAGTGGAATATGTATTGTATGTCATGTCCCTTCCTTCTACAGCATTGGAACACATGGAAGAGGAGTTGAGGGTTCAGCCGGTTCATTTGAGAAGTTTGCTCTTGCATAAACAAACTGGTTCCTTGAGTCCTTGAATTTAGCCGGCTTTAAGTGGGGGTGAAGAATCCAACACTTATCCTTCATGTGCCCCTTCTTCTTGCAATGGTCACAGACCCACACCTTTCTATCATCCTGCTGGTAGACTCCTTTGTTGGCGACAGCCACTTCCACCTTGTGTGCCATGTTGAGCTCTCCTTTGCCTTCAAACAAACCCGAAGACCCTTGTTCTCGTTGGATTTAAGCACATACTTCAACAATAGATTGGAGTTTCTCAGCTCTGAGTATATGCTTGATCAGATCAATGTAGCAAGGGTTTATAGTCAAGAGGAGTCCAAAGACCTTATCTTGTTCCCTTCTCTCATTCAAGATCGTGGGGTCATTGGTGTTGGGTCGAAGAATCTCAAACTCAGCCCATATTGATCTAAACTTTCCAAAGAACTGGTTGAAGTCCATATCATCATGCTTGAGGGAGGTTATGGCTCGCTTGAGTTCAAAGTTACAGCTTACGTTAGATGCATTTCCATACACCTTCTTCAAGGTTTCCCGAAGATCCTTAGAGGTTTCATAGTAGGAGTAAGCCTCTAGGATGGAGGGTTCAAGAGAGTTTTGGATGGCTGATAAGACCAGAAGATCTTCTTGAATCCAACTCTTTTCATTAACAGAAACAATCTCTCGGCCATCTTCAGCTTGTGTGACTTGCTTTGGAGCTTGGCCATCAGTTACAAGGCTCCATAAGCCTCGTCCTCCAAGTGCTTTCTTCTCAACTCTTGACCAGAGTATATAGTTTAACCCTTTCAGGGTTACTGGAATCACAACAGCCTTTTGCTTGCTCCATCTTGGATGCTATGGACCGCTGGATAAATGGATGGATTTAAAAAAAACAATTCTGGCGAAAAGAACCAGTAAGAGAAAGCTCTCAAGTATAGCTTGCTCTCTCAGGAAAATCAAAGAAAGCTTTCAAAGTAACCAGAGGAAGCAAGAAATCAAGAGAAAGAACAGAGGAAAAACAGAGGAAGAAATGTTATTATCCACTGGATAATAGTTTTAGGACAGAGAGAAATATGAAACTGGAAGAATGAAGAGTGTTGCGGAAGTAGAATAGAAGTTTAGGAACAAAATGGCTCTGATACCAGGTAGATTTGAGAAGAATATATGAAGTAACTGAAGAAAATGGTCAAGAAAACATGAATAACAAGACTTAGATAGAGAGACATAAGAGAAAGAGAGAGCTAGGTCTTGTTTGTGGTCGGCCAAGAAATAGAGAGTATCAGAAAACATATTTCATTGCTTGATTTGTTTCTTGGTTACATTACTATAAATAGAGAAGTGCTCAGAGGCAAATGGGCAACAATAAGAATAAATAAATCAGTAGAAGACAAGGAGTCTAACCCGTCCAGCAAAGGGAAAGCGACATCTCCCCAACGTCTCTCTCTTAACCAGACCTGTGACCTTCTTCCCAAACGGCTTCTCTCCTTGGTGAATATTTAACTCTGCCTTCTGGTTAAGTAAGGTCACGAAATGAGTCTTCTCTGTCTTGCCTTGCAAGGCAATTTAGGGTTAGACATGGGACTCGTCCGTATTGTTGTACGGCCCACCTTCATGTGATCAATCCGACCTCCTATCTTTTGTACGGCCCACCTTCATTTGATCAATCCGACCTCCTATCTTCTTCTTGTGTTCTTTGTTGCTTCAATATCTCAACACTTAATGGCAGAGAGAACACAAAATGATGATGAGAGGGATCTAATCTAACAAAGGTGTTTTCTTGAATCAGAAACCGAGATTAAGAGAGACTTGGATATATTATAGAGACTAAGAAAGGGGTAAACTAGAGCGGAAATCCGATTCAAGAACACTTTAGTTTATTTGGAAGTAGAGAGGGGAAATTCCCCTTACTCTCTTGAGAGATACAATCGCCCATAAGGGTCTTTAAATAGATAAATAGTTGCTGGATATAAATTTAAACCTAAAGGGAACAAGCATGTGAAGTCAACACAGGCAAGGGCGACTAATTCAAAATATTTGGTCAGGAATGCTCACATGCTTTGACATACTGTCCACAGCTGGTTCTGTGGACCGAATATGGGGACAGCTTCTTCCATGGGGAGTTTATGAGTGGGATAGAGCTAGGGTGAGGACAGGCTGTAAAGGCAACTTCCCAGCAGCTTCCTTGGTTCTTCCTTGATGGAATATGCCTTTGGCATCTCCCCATCAGACCAACTCGCCATAATCTCATCAGATCGGTTCCCTTCCTTCTTGGTTGATTCCTGGTGGAAATTTTACGGGCAGGTCGAGTGTACGGACCATCTGTCCGTACACATCTCCCAAAATGTTCAAAGTGTCCAAATATCCTCTAAGTTTGAACCAGAAAGTGATTTGGGTCGCCATGACCGTACGGTCCATACAGTCCGTACGGTCGTCCGTACAGGCGCCCTATTGTTGTACATTCGACCACATTCTCCCAAACTATCCCAATCTTCTCCAGTGTATTCTCACTTCAATAAAAACCCTTCTTAAACCTTGTTCCAGTACAACATAAGCTTCAGGATACTCCTTAAGTATTTCCAGAACATCTTTAGGAGTTTAACCCGAACTTTGCACATAACCTTTAGTGATCCATTTTATCATTTCAGTTTAACATTTACATGGAAAAGCAAGAAGCAAAAGGTTATATTTTGCTCAAGTGCTGAGTCAGAGAACCGATCTATGAGGAAGCTTACTAGTGAATTCATATTGATCAAGGGACTGATGAGGGACTTAGGCATAGAGATAACCTCTCCAATGACCATGCATTATGATAACCAGGAAGCAATACATATTTCATACAACTCTGTCTTCCATGAGAGGACTAAGCATATAGAAGTGAATTGTCACAAGTTGAGACAAGCAGTGGAGCATCAAGTCATCCTTCCATGCTATACTAGGAGTGAAGATAACTGGCTGACATATTCACCAAGGCGGCCAGTAGCAAGGTTTGTGAGTCCATCCATCCAAAACTTGGACTTATAGACCTCACTTGTCACTGATCCTCTTGCCATGAAGTGTTCTACTCTTTTTCCTGGACTTGGTTTTGTTGACATGAAGACATCAGGATATAAAAGCCAATACAATCACAAGTAGAAGAAGTGTTTATGTGAAGCTTGTGAAGCAAGGTTGTCTGTACAACCTTGCCCTAACTTGGCGTACAAGATAAGAGGAAGTGCAAAATGGAAACCTTAACCAAAATTCTTCTGTTACCTTAACCAGAATACTTCAGTCTAGTCTCACCAAGACAATATGGCCGTTGGAGACAGAGAGAAGTCACATATGGGGTGAAGAATTCTTGGGACCACATGGACCTGGCACTTTCCCTTCTGCTGGCTGAACCATTTTGGATATTTCTGATGTATTTGTTTATTATTTTCTCCTATGTCTACTTGTCTATTGTTTCTCTATTTATGAGTTATTCCCATAAACACATTAAGCAAGGAAATAAGTTCCTCAATACTCTCTCCTCTCTCTACGAAATTTCTGCCTCTCTCTCTCTCTCTCATGTTCTTCATTTTTTCTTCTTGTTCTTTAAGAAAAATCCTTTGTTTCTCTCATTCTTTGATGGTATCAGAGCAATCTTGCTCCTAAACCCTCACTCTCTCTATACTTTCATTCTCTTTCCGCAAACAACAACTTTTTTACTCTGATATTTCAAAATCTGTTTCTGGGTAATTGTTGTTCTTGAGTGTTCTTGATGGAAAATTCAAAAATGGTGTAGTCCCAGTTATTCTCAAGGGAGTTAGTTACTTACTGTGGCCGAGGCTTGTCAAGACTGCTCTTGGAGGCAGAGGTCTTTGGGAATATGTGACTGAGGGCAAAACCCACAATAAGACAATCCTAGGAGAGGATGGTAAGGAGGAAGTGGCACTGGTGGATGAAGGCAAATGGATTCAAGAGGATTTCATGGTGTTGTATGTCATCGAGAACAACCTTGAACCCTCAATATTGGAAGGTTACTCTTACTGTGAAACTTCCAAGGAGTTGTGGGATACCCTCCAGAAGGTTTATTGTAAAATTTCCAACTTAAGTAGGGCGTTTGAAGTGAAGAAAGCTATCAACACTCTCAGTCAAGAGGACACTGATTTCACTCAACACTTTGGGAAGTTCAGAGCCTTGTGGGCTGAGGTAGAGATGCTGAGACCAGGAACTGTTGATCCTGATGTGCTCAATGAGAGGCAAGAACAATACAAGGTGTTTACCTTGCTGTTCACTCTCAACTCTGGCTATAATGACCTAATCAAGAACATCCTAAGGAGTGAGAAACTTCCAACACTTGAAGAGTTTTGTGCTAATTTTCAGAAGAAGCAAGGCTCAGTGATAAGATCTTTTGAGATCTTGAGAGTATTTGAAACCAGAAAGATATTTAGGAGACAAAAGCAAAATACTTGATCTACCAAGACTAAAGAAATGAGAGATTGATGAGAAACATTTTGAGACTAAGAATGGAGAGAACTGTCTGGCTTAGTTCTTTCACTCGACATTACATTATATAGAGAGAGCATACAAGGGTTTTCAGAGACAAGGAAGGGAATTATGTGGTCTTGGTTGAAGGGAGGAGCGTCCTACTTGAACCGCGGCCAAGGAGAGCCACTCAAGTGCCATCTAGCATCTTTGACAAGATGCTGGTTCCTTACCATCTGTGCCAGCCTGTCACTGCTTATCTTTTCTTCCTTCCCAACGGATAAACCAAGGTAAGGTCCTAAGGTAAGTAGACAGGTAACTTCTCATTTTAACCGGATGGCCTTTTTACCTTTGCTCGATGTTTTGGTCGACAATGACTTGTACGGCCTGCACGAATATGGTCGACACAAAACCTTCTTCTTCCTTCTCCTCCTTCTCACCCTGAATATGGACCTCAACTCAACTCTCAAGCTTGACCATGTGGAACAAATCGAGCATGGAATGCTATGAGGTCTTCCTCATTAAAAACCTCACTAAGGAAAACCCACTAGGATAAAACCTTGATGAGAGAAAAAGAGTAAAGACCCCATAGCAAGGGTATTGGCTGAGTTAGGTAAGATCAATGAGTCCCAAACTAACATGAAAGGACTTTATTGTCTTCTGCCTAGCCGCCTTAGTAAACACATCGGCCAGGTGATCCTCACTTCTTGTATAGCATGGACAGATCACTCCTTACGCAATCATCTTCCTCACGTTGTGGCAATCAACTTCAATATGCATGGTTATTTCATGGAACACTGAGTTAGAGGCAATGTGGATTGCTGCTTGGTTGCCACAATGCAAAGTCATTAGTGTGTACTATTTTATATCCACATGCTTCAGTATGCCCTTGATCCAAACCAGCTCATTTGTGAACTTCAACATTGATCTATTCTCAGCTTCAGCACTCGAGCATGAGACCACGTTCTGTTTCCTGCTCTTCCATGTAACCAGGTTGCCTACTATGAAGGTACAATAACCAGTGGTCAACTTCCTGTCCATCCTATCTCATACCCAATCAGCATCACCATAGCCTACCACTTGGGTGCTTCAATTACATCCCATCCAGACTCCAAGGTTTGTGCATACTTTCTTTGGGATATAAACAATCCTTCCTTGGATCTACATATCTCAATACCAAGGAAGTCTTTCATCTCTCCCAAATCTTTAATTTCAAAGACAAAATTAAGAAAGTCCTTACTGGAGTGGATACCAGCGTTGTCACTTCCTGTGATGATGATATCATCAACATACACAAACATGACTACACATGAGGAGGTGGACAGAGTGAGTGGGGGTGTGCTCTAGTTCTGACTTCTAGAAACCTTTCCCATTTGTAGTAGTACTCAATTTGTTGTACCAAGCTCTTGAGCCTTAGAACATTCCCTTTCTTCACTAAGTGTTCAAGACCAGGAGGAGGATGCATGTAGACTTCATCTTCAAGTTCCCTTGTAGAAATGCATTCTTCACATCCATTTTCCAAAGTCCCCATTCAAAGTTAACAGCAAGAGAGAGGATGATCATGATGGTATGGAGCTTTGCAACTGGTGCAAAAGTGTCAATGTAATCCTTTGTACTATTGGCCTCTAATTTGCTTCACAAGAACCCAAACACCCAAAAGTAGTCAACAGAAGGCTTGTACTTGTTCAGAATCACAAAAGGACCTTGATCTTTCAAAATCTCGGTTGGTGTACGACTGATCAAGTAACAAGCTGTGGATACGGCATCAGTCCAGAACCTCTTTGGGACATTGGCTTGAAACATCAACGACTTTTCTACTTCCATAAGATGGTGGTTCTTTCTTTCAGCTACACCATTCCGTTGAGGTGTGTAAGGCAACTGGTTTGATGTAGAATCCCATGTTGAGCCAAGTGATCCTTGAATGCATGACTTGTGTACTCCCCTCCATTATCTGATCTAAAAGTTTTGAACTTGGCATGATAATGGTTAATCACATAAGATTGATTTTTTTTGAATGCATCAAGGACCCTATCTTTTGTATGTATTAGTGTTAACGAGGTGTATTTCAATTTTTCATCAATGAATGTGACAAAATACTTATGATTATCTCTAGATAAGCAAGGTGCAATCCAAACATCAGAGTGAATCAAATCAAAGCAATTCTCATAAACAATAGATGATCTTTGAAAAACCGTCTTATAATGTTTGCCTAAAATGCAAGCTTCACACTCATTATTTTCAAAAACAACACCTGGTAACATAAAGTTTAAAGCTCTAACATGAGGGTGATCTAGTCTAGCATGCCATAAAGCATTCTTACTCAAATTAGAAGCCAAAGTAAATGAATAACTATAATCAGAAACAGGAGCAAGCTCTTCAAGCAAATATAACTCGCCCTTGGTAACTCCCTTTCTAATCAACTGATTTCTCTCAATATCCTGAAACTTCACATCATTAGGACTGAATATGACATTACAATTCAAATCAGAAGTGCATTTCTTAACAGACAGAAGGTTTGATGTGAATTCAGGCATGTAAAAGGCTTTAGAGTTCTTACTAAACATTTTTAGATTACTTACTCCTCTAATATGTATCTTATCACCATTTGCAAACATAACATGACCATTAGCTGGTTCTATATCCTTAGTCAAATGAGTGTCACTTATCTTGTGATTAGAGGCACCAAAATCAACTATCGAGGGTTTTGATATGCTACTGGCAATATGACAAACAATACTAGGAGATGAGCAAATGGGACTTGATCTAGTACTTATACTTTCATTTCCTAGAGAACTACTGTTTCTGTCAGTCCTAAATGCACCATTCATATCTCCTCGAACACTAGCAACCATGGAAGCACCAATAGAATACCCATTAAGGTTACCAAATTTTTTACCATTATCCTTAAGCATTTTGATGAAAGCTTCAATGTCAGACCTTCTTATGTAGTCTTGACCATTGCTCCGGGTTGTGTTGCCAATGTAGGCGACAAGGGACTTTCCATCACTCTCCATCATTTGCCCTACTTTTACCAGCACCACTTGAACCCTCAGAGATGTGAGATCTGGCCTCCCTTTCCTTCATGAACATAGCCGGCTTGAGATGTGGCTTAAGGATCCAGCACTGACTCTTCTTGTGACCATGCTTCTTGCAATGATCACAGTTTCTATTGAACCTCCTCTCTTCATACTTGTTGTACGCAGCCTTATTAGCCAGTGGAACCTCTGCTTGATGAGTTTCCCCAGCTTGATTGGCTAAGGAGAGCTAACCTTTGCTTCCAAATAACCCAATAGAACATTGTTCCTTATGTATCTGAGCGCAAACATCCTCAAGAGATGGAAGCTTCTCAGCTCTAAGGATGTGCTTGATGAGGCTGTTGTAAGTTGGATTCAAGGTGAGTAAGATTCCAAAGACTTTGCCTTCGTCACGCCTCTCATTCAGCTCATCAGCATCAATCGTACTCAGCCTCAGCATCTCAAGTTCTGACCATAGTGCTCGGAACCTCCCAAGATGCTCAAGTTTGAATTGTTTCCATACACGTTCTTCAGGGTATGCCATAGGACCTTTGCCTTCTCACCGTAGCTATTGTTAACCTGAAGTGATAAAATGGATCACTAAAGGTTATGAGCAAAGTTTGGATTAAACTCCTAAAGATGTTGCGGAAAGGCTTAAGGAGTATCCTAAAGCTTATGGTATGCTGGAAAAGGTTTAAGAAGGGCTTATATTGAAGGGAGAAGACATCGGAGAAGTTTAAGAGAGTTTGGGAGCATTTGGTCGAATGTGCAAAAATAGGTTGACTTGTACGGACGGTCGTACGAACTGTACGGACCCAAAAAACTTTCTTGTTTGACCTTAGAAGAGATTTGGGAAATGTGAAAATTTTGGGCGATGTGTACATACAAGTGGTCCCTACACTCGACCTGGCCGTACAATTCTCACCTGGAATCAACAAAGAAGGAAGGAAACCAGTCTGAAGAGATTATGGCGAGTTGATCTGATCTTGGGGAGATGCCAAAGGCATATTTTATCAAGGAAAAACCAAGGAAGCTGCTGGAAGTTGCCTTTACAGCCTGTCCACTCCCTGGCTCAATCTCAGCCATAAACTCCCCAAGGAAGAAGCTGTACACATATTCAGTCCACAGAACCAGCTATGGATAGCCTGTCCAACCATGTGAACATTTCTGGCCAAGTATTTTGAATTACGCACCCTTGCCTTTGTTGACTCCACATGCTTGTTCCCTTTAGGTTTAAACTTGTATTCATCAACCATTTATCTATAAAAAGACCCTCATGGGCGATTGTAACTCTTAAGAGAGTAAGGGGGATTTTCCTTCTCTATTTCCTAATAATCCAAAATGTTCTTGAATCAGATTCCCTCTCTAGTCTAGCCCTTTCTTAGTCTCTCTAACTTATCAATGTCTTTCTTAATCTCTGTTTCTGATTCAAGTAAACATCTTTGTTTGATCAGATCCCTCTTATCATCATTTCGAGTTCTCTCTGCCCTTAAAGGGATTGTTCATCACACACAGCCTATACACTCTGCAAAACTCACAGGGTATCAGAACCAGGTTCGCAAGAACTTAGTTCCTTCATCCGGTGAAGATCATAGCTCACTCTCATGTCCTTTCAAGCCAAGAAGAAGCTTCTGTCTAGCCAGCTGATTCAACTTCTACAGGAAGAAGGTGTTCATCCATGGCGTACCTAGAAAGTTTTCTTGGTTCCTCCTAGTTTCTCATGCTGTCTGGAAGAAAGAAGAACCTTGGATCCAAAGGTGATTATGTGGATTAGCTACCCTCTTCAACAAACCAGTCCAAACTTGTTCTTATTCATGTCTAGGAAGAAAGGTGAAAGCTTTCACCTTGTTACTGGTTGTGGCGACTCAAGTATGAAAAAGGTGGGGTCTTTGACGTGGAGGGTTCATGGGGAAGGTCCATGGAAGAACGATATTTTGGGGTCGACACCAATAGCTCATGTTCTAGCCGTGTATCATGGAGGTTCAAGGAACTAACACTATTTCGTTGATTGTAAGGAAACTTTTTCCCCTTGTATAAAGCTTGATCCTTTATGAAATGAATGTGTGTGTGATGTGTTTGGATTCTGAGGACGTGTTTAAGGATTGCTAGATATGAATTTTTAGAATCTGTCCCAGGATGTTTGAAAGAGACTCGTTTGGTTGATTGAGTTTAAAAGGCTTGCTCCAGTTCTAAAATGATGCTTGACATGATATTACTTAGTATGTTCTGAATCTATTTGCATACATGAATAGAAACTTATTAAATTAAAGCATTGGATATGGTATTTGGAAATGATAATATTGCTTAGTCTCTGGTCTAAATTAATGTGTAACTAGGATGATTGATGGTTGTGTCTAATCCGGCTTGCATTCATGGATAGAATAGGTTAAGACTGTTGCATATTGTTATATGTTAGCGCTTGTGTATGGAGCCAGTAGACTTAAGCGCAGCTGTTGGGAGTGATGTGCTTCTGGTTCAGAGAAGATACACAAGGAAAGGTCATCACCTAATCCTTGAGGAGGCCGATGATCTGAGGGCGTTACAAGCTGAAGTCGTGAAGGTGGATCAGTGATTTCAGCGCAGTTGTTGGGGTGGTGTGCTCTTGGTTTGAAGTTCTTTGAGGTTCATTCAAGCTTGAACCTAGACTGAGTTCAAACTTGAGGTGGGGACTCAAGTGAGCTACATGATGATCATAAGCTCAAGACCTTGTTCCTCCTCACCATTTCAAGTAATTGAAGATTAAGCCATCCGGGTTTAGACAATGACAAGTCTAGACAAGAGAGTGTTCAGAGTACTCTTGGCTGTGTGAAGAAGAAGGTTACTCTATCAATGCGGCTTCTGGTGTGAGGTGGTTGAAGAGATAGTTGAGGCATCTGTTGAACAAAGGTTATAAAATGATAGAGGAAGGCTTATGAAGATGATAGGAAAGGGTTTGGGGTTGTCCGTACATGTCCGTACATATCCGTACAACTAGGCCGTACATGCCGTACACATGGGCGAGCAAGATTACCTTAGGCGATAAGTTACCCGGCTAAGAGTAACTCGACCAAGAGTTACTCTTACTATTTTCCAAGCGGATCAAGCTTGACTGAATAGATAAGGCCCGCTTGGACAGGCTGGCTCATGGCTGGAAGAGCATCTGGTCAAGATGCCAAAGGAAACTCGCGTGTGAAGCACTCCAGCCACAAGATTTGAATTAGGCGCGCCTAGACCGGTTGACTACACATGCTTGGTGGATAAGCTTATCCAAATTCTTATCTTCTATCCGTTGTAAAGCTTTCCCTTTCCTCAATATATTTGTAACCCTTGTTCATTAATCAATCAACGAAAACCATTAGTCTCTCTTAGTCTTTTTCTCTAGTGTCTCTCAATGGTTCGAAATCTCTCAAGTCAAGTCTTCTCTTTTCTAGTCTAAATCTCGTCCTTAGTCTTTTATTCTTACTCTCTACACCCAGATTCTCTCAAACTTCCATGGTATCAGAGCCATGTTCACTTGCATCTGGGTTCTTTTGATTTCTTTTGTTCGAAGACTCAACCTTTTGTTACGTTTAGTTCAAGTTTCACTCTTTTGACTCGAAATGGAGAACATGAAGAATAATGTCATTCCGGTTACTATTAAGGGTGGAAACTACCTTCTTTGGTCTCGTGTGGTGAAGACAACCGTGGGAAGTAAGGGCCTTTGGAACCATGGCCTTGAAGACGAAGCTCTAAAGCTCATTACTCAGGACGGCGACAAAGAAGTGGTGGTTTGTAATGAAATGAAGTGGATCCAGGAGGATAATCTGGTGAAGTTCATCCTCTAGAGCTCACTGGATCCATCGATCTTGGAGGCCTACATCTACTGTGAGAAGGCCAAAGATCTATGGGATACATTCCAAAATGTGTATGGAAACATCTCAAATTTCACACGAGTGTTTGAGATCAAGAGAGCTATCAATAACTTAGCTCAAGAAGATATGGAGTTCACCAAGCATTTGGGAATGTTTCGAGCTTTATGGTTAGAGCTTGAGATGCTAAGGCCAAGCACCATGGATCCGGATGAGTTGAATGAGAGGGGTGAGCAAGACAAGTTCTTTGGGCCCTTGCTCACACTCAACACTACCTACAATGATCTTATCAAGCATCCTCAGATTCGAGAAGCTCCCAGTCTTGAAAAGTTTTTGCTCAAATCCAAAAGGAACAAGGATCTTTGGGGCTATTTAGAGGAAAGGGGGAGCTCACACTTGCAAACCAAGCCGGGGTGCCTCAAGCTAACAAGGTTCATAAGTATGAATATTGGAGGTTTGCTGGGAACTTTGAAGGCAGAAGGTTCAATGGAAACTATGATTATTGCAAGAGGCATGGTCATAAGAAGAGCCAATGCTGGATTCTCCATCCTCATCTCAAGCCGGCCAAGTTCATGAAGGAGAGGGAAGGAAGAGCCAATGTAACCTATTAAACGGGTGATCAATCTGGTGGTGGGACTTCAACCAAGGCAAATGAGGCAGAAGGTCGTGAAGGTGGTGAGAGCAAAGCCCTGGTGACATACACTGCCCATCAGCCTCGCCTCAATGAACATGAGTTCATCCATCGATCTGAGGTGGATGCACTCATAAAAATGCTCAAGGATAATGGTATCACTCTTGGTAATATCAAAGGGTATTCATTTGGTGCATATAGGGTTGCTAGTATGGTTGAACAAATGGATAGTGCTCACACTCATTCTAAGATGATTGGTCATTCTCATACTGCTCATAACATGTCTAAACCTTTGATAGTAGATTCTCGTGCATCTCATCTTATGATTAGTGATACTAGTCTTATTGGAGATATAGAACCGGCTAATGGACATGTCATGATAGCAAATGAAGATAGGATACCAATAAGAGCTGTAGGCAAATTGAAATTGTTTAACAAAGAATCTAGAGTCTTTTACATGCCTGAGTTTACTTCAAACTTACTCTCTGTCAAGAAGTGTACCACTGATATGAATTGCAATGTTATATTCAGTCCTAATGATGTGAAGTTTCAGGATATTGAGAGCAGTTGATTGATTGGGAAAGGAGTAACCAAAGGAGATCTTTATAACTTGAGGAGCTTAGTTTTGTGCCTGATCATAGATGCTCGTTTACTTCTGTTTCTGCTTCTGTTTTAAATAAGAATGCTTTGTGGCATGCTAGACTAGGACACCCTCATGTTAGAGCTTTAAATTTAATGGTTCCAGGTTTTGTGTTTGAAAATAATGATTGTGAAGCTTGTATTTTAGGCAAGCATTCTAAGACTGTGTTTCATAAATCATCAACCATCTATGAGCATTGTTTTGATTTGATTTACTCTGATGTTTTGATTGCTCCATGTTTGTCTAGAGAGAATCATAAGTACTTTGTAAAATTCACAGATGAGAAGTCTAAATACACCTGGATAACCTTGACTCCATCTAAATATAGGGTGCCTGGTGCATTTACAAAATTTTCAAAACTATGTGACTAACCAGTTTAATGCCAGGTTGAAAATCTTTAGATCATATAATGGAGGGGAGTACACTAGCCAAGCCTTCAAGCAACACCTATCCCAACATGGAATACTTCACCAAACGAATTGCCCCTACACACCCCAACAAATGGAGTGGCCGAGAGGACAAACAGACACCTTATGGAGGTTGCAAGGTCGATGATGTTCCAGGCCAATGTCCCAAAGAGGTTCTGGAGTGATGCAGTTGCTACGGCTTGCTACCTGATCAACAGAACACCAACCAGAGTTCTAGATGACATGTCACCATTTGAGATCTTAAACAGGTATAGACCAAACTTGGATCATCTCAGAGTCTTTGGTTGTCTATGCTTTGTGTTAAGACTAGGCGAGTTGAGGAAGAAGCTTGAAGCAAAGAGTACTAAGGGGATGTTCATAGGGTATTCATCAACCCAAAAGGGGTATAATTTCTATGATCCGGTAACAAGGAGGGTGCTAGTGTCAAGGGAGGTGAAGTTTGTTGAGGAAGGAGGGTACTATGAAGAGAAGAACCAAGCAGAGTTGAGAGATCTTGCATCAGATAAGGCGGCCAACTTAAGGATAATCCTAGAAAGTCTTGGGCTTAATCTCTCTCAAGATCCAAAGAATGGAGGAGGACAACCTCAAGGTCCCCCCACTACAAATGAAGAAGGTCAGACTCCCCACTTCGACCATGAGGGGGGGGGAGGAAATGAACCTGAAGGAAATACTCAAGAAGAAGGGGAACACTCAGGTTCTCATGATCAAAGTGTTGAGCAACCAGAGCAAGAAGTAGGACAAGGGTCAGTGAATTGAGAATATGGTCAAGATCAAGAGGCAGCAGTAGAGCAACAAGAGCAACAACTAAGGAGTAGCACTAGGATCAGAAACCCTCCAACCAATTGGGTTAACACCAGAGTGTACTACAATTCACAAGCAGTAGAACACCCATCTCGAGTTTCATGCTCTCTTGCTCACTACCATGAAGATCGTTGTGTGCTTATGGTTCACCTGGATGAAAGTTACATTCCAAAGTCCTATGAGGAAGCTATGAAGGACAAGGAATGGAAGGAGTCGGTTGGTTCTGAAGAAGATGCCACGATCAAGAATGACACTTGGTATGAGATTGAACTTCCAAGGGGGAAGAAGGCAGTGTCTAGTAGATGGATCTTCACCATCAAGTACCTTGCAAATGGGAAGATAGATAGGAAGAAGACCAGACTGGTTGCAAGGGGTTTCACTCAAACACTTTTGCTCCGGTTGTAAAGCTCCATACACCATCTTAATAGTGTTGTCAGTTGCTGTTAATCTAAGATGGGGACTATGGCAGATGGATATGAAGAATGCATTTCTTCCAGGAGAGATTGAAGATGAGGTTTACTTGTACCTTCCACCGGGTCTTGAACACTTGGTAAAGGAAGGGAGTTTCCTGAGGATGAAGAAGGGTATATATTTTCTTAAGCAATCCCCAAGAGCATGGTACAACAAACTAAGTACTACCTTGAATGGAAGAGGCTTCAAGAGATCCGAGCACGACCACACCCTCTTCACCCTCATCACTCCCTCAGGTATCATTGTCCTTCTTGTATATGTTGATGATATCATCATTACTGGAAGTAACAAGGAAGGTATACAAGCTACCAAAGAGTACTTAAAATCTGAATTTGAAATTAAAGACTTGGGAGAGATGAAATACTTTCTTGGAATAGAGTTATGTAGATCCAAGGAAGGTTTATTTATATTCCAAAGAAAGTATAGACTTGATATTTTGAAGTATGCAGGTATACAAGAAGGAAAGACAGCCAAGACCCCCTTGGAGGAAGGATACAAAGTCCCACGAGAGGGGGAGATAGAAGACAGCCCACTCTTTCGAGATGCCAAGCTCTATAGAAAGCTTGTTGGTAAGTTAATCAATTTGACAATCACACAACCTGATATATGCTTTGCTGTGAACCAGGTGAGTCAACACATGCAAGGGCCTAAGGAGCATCATTGGAACATGGTGAACCTGCTACTCATGTACCTGAATGGATCACCAAATCAAGGAGTTTGGATGGGTTGCAATGAGAGAACAGAAGTGGTTGGATATTGTGATGCGAATTGGGCTGGAGATAGGATGGATAGGAAGTCTACCACTGGCTATTGCACCTGGAAGAATAAGAAGCAGAAGTTGGTATCATGCTCCAGTGCTGAGGCCGAGTATAGAGCCATGTTGAAGCTTACAAACAAGTTGGTGTGGATAAAGAGGATACTGAAGCACTTGGGGATTGAGCAAGCTACGCCTATGACCATGCATTGTGACAACCAAGCAGCTTCACACATTGCCTCCAACTCAGTTTTCCACGAGAGGACAAAGCATACTGAAGTTGATTGCCATAAGGTGAGGAAAATGATAGTATCCAGAGACATCTTGCCATGCTACACCCGGAGTGAAGATCAGCTAGCTGATGTGTTTACCAAAGCAGCTAGGCAGAAAACCATTGAGTCCATCCACACTAGACTTGGACTCATGGATCTTACCAGAGGGAACTGATCCCCTCGCCATGGGGTCTTTACTCTTTTCCTTGTTGAGGTTTTATCCCTAAGGAGGGTTTTCTTTGACATGATTTTTAATGAGGGAGATCTCATGGCATTCCAAGCTTGACTTGTTCCACATGGTCAAGCTTTAGGGGGAGTGTTGAACAGGGGTTGTCCATACATGTTCGTAATTATCCGTATAACTAGGCCGTATAGGTCGTACACATGGGCAATCAAGAATACCTTGGGAGATAAGTTACTCGGGTAAGAGTAACTCGACCAAGAGTTACTCTTACTAGTTACCAAGCGGATCAAGCTTGACTGAATGGATAAGGCGCGCGTTGGACAGGCTGGCTCATGGCTGAAAGAGCATCTGGTAAAGATGCCAAAAGAAATCTCGCGTGTGAAGCATTCCAGCCACAAGATTTGAATTAGGCGCGCCTAAACCGGTTGACTACACATGCTTGGTGGATAAGCTTATCCAAATCGTTATCTTATATCCGTTGTAAAGCTTTCTCTTTCCTCTATATATTTGTAACCCTTGTTCATTAATCAATCAACGAAAACCTTTAGTCTCTCTTAGTCTCTTTCTCTAGTCTCTCTCAATGGTTCGAAATCTCTCATGTCAAGTCTTCTCTTTTCTTATCTAAATCTCGTCCTTAGTCTCTTATTTTTACTCTCTACACCCAGATTCTCTCAAACTTTCAGCATCTACCAGCATTCCATTCAAGGTGGTAAGTTTAGAAGAGAGTGTGCAGTGGTGTGTTGGTCAAGATCATGAAGCTATGATACGTCCAAGCTTGGTTCTTCCTAGACTCAATCCGAAGCTTGAGGGGGAGTATTGAGAAGCTTCAATGATCTGTGAAGATAGAGTCCTTGGTGGTTATTTAAGAAGAGATTCAACCAAGACTCAGTATATGGTTGGTACTCAATGAAGAAGAATCTGGTTGTCCGAGCACTTCGACCTAACAAAAGGTTAGGTGAAAGGGGGAGAGACCAAGATCAGTGTGAGATGAGTACCAGAAGACTTAGTGATGTGCAAGGAAGGTCATAGCAGACTTGCATCACAATTAGGCCATGATCCAGTGTCTTTGTGTCCATCAGAATGATCCAAACACACAAAGACCCACTAGTCAATCCCTAGGCCTTGGAGGCTTTACTCTTTTTCCCTCGTCAAGGTTTTATCCCAAAGGGTTTTCCTTGGCGATATTTTTAATGAGGAAGCACTTTAGGGTTCCAAGTTTGACTTAGTGTGGGAACCAAAATTCCCACCGTCTATTTCTGTAAATTAAGGAAAAGTCAAGAAACCCTAGTTTTCCCTGAGGTCTCGGATTCTATGCGAGAGCCAACGACAAGTAGTCGAATAAATGCGGAAATATGAAACGATAAGAAAATGGATCTATAGAAAAAGTAGATCTTATTTCGAATGCGCGTAAGAGCATTACGATAATTACAAAGGATTATCAAAGCTTCGGCCGCAAGATCTGTTAGCAAGTTACCTAGTTATAGCAACCAAAAACCTTAATACTAGTTGAGTCGCAACTCAATAACAAAAGACGAAAAATATATGAGAATTTGCTTTGATTGATTTCGGACTGAACCTTTTGAAAGGATGCTTACGTACCCCTTTCGAGGATCAAGCCGAGCGTAGTTCAATTAAAAGAGTGGACCAAGATATTGAACTGCCGGGGCAAGTTCGTCTGGTAACCGAGTGCCAGTCATAGAAACTGAGCTTGTCAAGAATAAAGCTTAGGGTTTCTAAGTGCAATGAGTTGTAGAGTCTAAAGAAATCAGAATTGTCGAACAAAGATGGAGAAACATCTAGCCACCAATGTTCTAAGTTCTTCTAAGCTAGAATTTCTCTAGGTCTCCATCTTCGGCCCCCTACGCCTTTGCTTTAGCTCCCCTTATATATGCCTTCTATGTCGATTCCCCTTTCCTTTTTTGCCCTTAGGTCGAGTTTATCGTTTCGCGGAAATATTCCTTTTTATCTCAATCTTCATCATTATCTTGGTAAAGTTCCAACGGTAACTCTGATCGAGAAGAAACAAGGAATGGGTCCGTCGAGGTTTAACGTAAGGCATAAGGTTTGGTCCATGTCAACTTAAAGCGAGTCAGGAGGGGTTAATCCAACTCGTTGAACGGGCGAGTTGGATGGTGTGGTCCATTGGATGGCATGGTCGATCCAACTCGCCGAATGGGTGAGTTGGATGGAGTGGTCAGTCCAACTTGCCCGTTTGGCGAGTTGGACGATGTGCTTGATCCAACGATCCAACTCACCCGTTCGGCAAGTTGGACTACTTGTTTGTACTCCATTTCTCTCGAGTCTTTAGCTGGGGAACTTTTGTTGGGATAACTTCGTACAGAAACGCAATTCTAACATTGTTTTCTAGATAACTATTGGTGACCACAATAGTCGTTTGTTTTCCCGAAAATTGTTTGTTTGGATCAGACCATCCTATCTGAGAACTTGTCATATAACTTCTTTCTTTTAAATTACACAAAGCTTTTGTCCGGGATTTATACTTCTTTTTTAGATAAGAAATATTTCCTGTGGGTTTTCTAGCATTGATTCTATCGTGGCCGATTTTGACCCCAACACTTATGATCTCTAGAGTCAAGCTTGAGAGGGAATGTTAACCTGAAGAGATAAAATGGATCACTAAAAGGTTATGTGAAAATTTCTGTTTAAACTCCTAAAGATGTTGTGGAAAGACTTAAGGAGTATCCTGAAGATTATGCTATGCTGGAACAAGGTTTAAGAAGGGTTTATATTGAAGGGGAAAGATATTGAAGAACTTTGGGAGAGTTTGGGAGCAGTTGGTCGAAAGTTCAAAAATTGTGCGACCTGTACGGACGGCCGAGCAGACTGTACGGACCGTACAGACATGGGCGACCCAAAACACTTTTTGGTTCGACCTCAGAAGAGATTTGGGCAATGTGCGAAGTTCGAGCGATGTGGATGGACAGGTGGTCCTTACAATCAACCTGGCTGTACAATTCTCACCTGGAATCAACCAAGAGGGAAGGAAACAGGTCTGATGAGATTATGGTGAGTTGGTCTGATCTTGGGGAGATGCCAAAGGCATATTCCATCAAGAAAGAGCCAAGGAAGCTGGTGGGAAATTTCCTTTACAGCCTGTCCACGCCCTGGCTCAATCTCAGCCATAAACTCCACAAGGAAGAAGCTGTACACATATTCCGTCCACAGAACCAGCTATGGACAGTCCAAGCATGTGAGCATTCCTGGCCAAGTATTTTGATTTGGGCGCACTTGCCTTTGTTGACTCCACATGCTTGTTCCCTTTTGGCTTAAACTTTTATCCAGCAACCATTTTTCTATAAAAAGACCCTCATGGGCGAATGTAACTCTTAAGAGAGTAAGGGGATTTCCCTTCTCTACTTCCTAATAAACTAAAGTGTTCTGCAATCAGATTCCCTCTCTAGTCTACCCCTTTCTTAGTTTCTCTAATCTATCTAAGTCTCTCTTAATCTTTGTTTCAGATTCAAGTAAACACCTTTGTTAGATCAGATCTCTCTCATCATCATTTCGAGTTCTCTCTGCCTTTAAAGGGATTGTTCAATAGACATAACCTATACACTATGAAAATCTCACAGCTATAAGCCTCCATGATTGAAGGGTTAAGAGATCCTTGAAGAACCAACATAACCAGAATATTCTCCTCTTCACTTGTAACACCTTCAGTGTCAACTTCCTGAGTAATGAGCCTCAGAATCTTCCCAGATGTGATACGATTCCACCGACCCTTACTTTCCACAGCAGTCTTCACTAGCCGAGACCACAACAGATAGTTACTCCCCTCTAGAGTAACCAGAACCTTCATGTTAACACTCTCCATCTTCAAGCAGCTTGAATTCAAAAAGCTTGGTAAAGATGGGATCTTGAACTTGAAACAAGACTAAACCCAGAAACCTGAAGAAAGGATGAGTGTTTGAAAGGATGAACACGGAAAGACTTAGATTTCCCAGCAAACAAGCTTTAATCTTCAGTCTACAACCTGGATCTTCAAAGATAACACCTTGGATCTTCAAAAAGCTTCGATCTTGAACTCTTCAAACGATGAACTTAAACCCGATTATCACGAACCTGGCTCTGATACCATAAGATCTTTTGTGATCTTGAGAGTATTCGAAACCAGAAAGAGATTTAGGAGAGAAAAGCAAAAGACTTGATCGACCAAGACTAAAGAAATGAGAAATTGATGATAATCATTTTGAGACCAAGAATGGAGAGAACTGTCTGGTTTATTTCTGTCACTCGACATTACATTCTATAGAGAGAGCATACAAGGGTTTTCAGAGACAAGGAAGGGAAATATGTGGTCTTGGTTGAAGGGAGGACCGTCCCATTTGAACCGTGGCCAAGGAGAGCCAGTCAAGTGGTATCTAGCATCTTTGACAAGATGCTGGTTCCTTTCCATCTGTTCCAGCCTTTCCATGCTTATCCTTTCTTCCTTCCCAATGGATAGACCAAGGTAAATTCCTAAGGGAAGTAAACAGGTAACTTTTCATTTTACCCGGATGGCCGTTTTACCTTTCGTCGATGTTTTGGTCGACCATGACTTGTATGACATGTACGGCTTGTACGGCCTGCAAGAACATGGTCGACAGAAAAACTTTTCCTTCCTTCTCCTTCTTCTTACCCTGAATATGGACCTCAACTCAACAAGTGGGTCTCTTTGGAGGAAAAGGAGAACTCTTCATGGCAAAAAAAGCTGAAGGCGTGGCTAACAAGGGGTTATATAAACCAGAAGAGAAAAATATTTGGGTGTGTGATCACTGCAAAAAGAAAGTCATGGCAAGGACAATTTCTGGCTCCTCCACCCTCACCTCAGAGCTCAGAAGTTCAGGACACCGTACATGGATTCAAGAGCTCACTTCTATGGTGAAATGGGTGAACTATCCACTCGTCCTTTGAGCTCCAATGTGGTTGGTGAAGGGAAGACATTGGCTTTCAGTTCTACTGTGAGGACTAATCAATATATGACAATCAAAAGGTCAGACCTTGATCCTCTCATCAAAGCCCTCGAGGAGAACTCTGGTAACACTCTTGGTACCTTTTTAAATGCTTCATATAGACTGCCTAATGCTCTTGTTACATCACTAAATGCTTCGACTAGTAATAAGACATTAGTCATAGACTCGGGTGCTTCTAACCACATGATTAGTGATGCTAGGTTTATGGGTAATACAGAGCCTGCCTTAGGTAATGTCATGATTTCTAATGGGGATAAAATCACAATAAAAGGTGTAGGAACTCTGAATTTTTTTTATAAAGACAGAAAAGCATTTTACATGCATACCTTTGCATCTAATTTAGTATTCGTCAAGAAAGCTGCTGCTGATTGTAACTGGAAGGTTGTTTTCAGTCCTAATGATTTTGTGTTTCATGATATTGAGACTCTTAAGTTGATTGGAAAAGGTGTTACAAAGGACGAATTTTGCCTACTTGAAGGCACCAAGACTAGTTCGAGTTTAACTTATTCCATTAGTTGAATTCCTGCTTTAGATAATGATGTATTATGGCATGCTAGGTTATGCCATCCCAATTCTCGTGCACTCTACCTTTTATTTCCTGGTGTCTATTTTAAAAATGATGGTTGTGTGGCTTTTATTCTTGGCATGCATTTCAAGAATGTTTCCTAAGTTATCTACTATTTATGAAAACTGCTTTGATATTATTCATTCTGATGTTTGGAGTGCTCCATGCACCTCTAGCGAGAATCATAGATACTTTTTTACCTTTATAGATCAAAAATCTAAGTATACTAAAATAATGGTTGTGAGGCTTGTATTCTTGGCAAGCATTGCAAGAGTGTGTTTCCTAAGTGATCTACTATTTATGAAAACTGCTTTGATCTTATTCATTTTGATGATTGGACTGCTCCATGCACCTCTAGGGAAAATCATAGATACTTTGTTACTTTTATAGATCAAAAAGCTAAGTATACTTGGTTAACTATGATTCGATCAAAAGATATGGTGCTAGAGACCTTTATTAATTTCGGAAACTACATAACTAACCACTTCAATGTTAAGATCAAAGTGTTCAAGTCAGATAATGGATGAGAATACAAAAGTCTTGCATTCAAAAAACGCCTATCCAAACATGTAATATTTAACCAAATCACCTGCCAATATACACGACAACAGAATGGTGTAGCTTAGAGTAATAATAGACATCTAATGGAGGCTGCAAGATCCAGGATGTTCTACACAAATGTACCAAACCATTTTAGGAGGGATGCTGTGCTGACAGCCTGCTATCTGATCAATAGGAATCCAACAAGAGTTCTAGATGATCTCACACCATCTGAGGTATTGAAGAAATAAAACCTTATATTAACCACTTGCGTGTATTTGGGTGCTTGTTCTATGTTTTGCAGCTAGGTGAGAATAGAAACAAGATTGAAGGTAAGAGTACTAAGGCTTTGTTCCTACGCTACTCAGCTACTGCAAAGGGCTACAAATGCTATGCTCCAAAAACCAGAAGGGTATTAGTCTCCAGGGATGTCAAGTTTGTGGAATCCAGAGGTTATTATGGAGAGAAGAATTGGGACAATCTCAAGGATCTATCTCAAGGAGCCTTGGATAGGGCAAACAATCTAAGGTGTATCTTGGGAACCTGGGCATCAGTATGCCTCAATCGTGAAATATTGATTAGTATCTGGCCGTAGATGATAAGAAATGAATGACTTAGAGAGATTTAGACAGAATTTAAGAAGACTAGACGGTTTAAACTAAGAACCCATAGAGAGATAGACTAGAGAGAGACTGAAAGTTTTCGATATCATTGATGAAAAAAGTAGTTACATATATATAGAGGAAGATTAAAGCTTTACAATGGATACAAGATAAGGTTCAGGATAAGGGTTATTCAACCCGGCGTGTGTAGTCAAGACCAAGGAGCGTTCTGTTTGAATTCTTGTGGACGAGAGGCTTCACACGTTTGATCCGTTTGGCATCTTGACCAGATGCTCTTCCAGGATGTGCTAGCCTGTACAGACGCGCGCCTTATCCCTTTGGTATAGCCTTATCCGCGTTGTAACCAATAAATGTAACTTCTTGTCGAGTTACATTTACCCGGGTAACTTTCGACCATGGTCGATTTGGGTCGTCCACTTGTACGGCCTGTACGACCCTTGTACGAGCACTTGTACGGACGACCCAAAATTAATTCCTCTCCACTTCTTCTATCATTTCAAGACCTCTATTCAACACTCCACCTCAAGCTTGACCAAGGGGAACTGGTCAAGCTTTGATGCCATGAGATCTCCCTCGTTAAAAACCTTATCAAGGAAAACCCTCCTTAGGGGTAAAACCCAAACAAGTAAACGAGTAAATACCCAATTGAAAGGGGATCAGTTCCTTCTGGTAAGATCCATGAGTCCAAGTCTCATGTGGAGGGACTCAGTAGTCTTCTGGCTAGCTGCTTTAGTGAACACATCAGCTAGCTGGTCTTCACTTCGTGTATAGCAAGGAAAGATGTCTCCGGATACAATCATTTGCGTCACCTTATGGCAATCAACCTCATTGTGCTTTGTCCTCTCGTGGAACACTAAGTTGGATGCAATGTGGATTGCTACTTTGTTATCAAAATGCATTGTCATGGGTGTTGCTTGATCAATTCCCAAGTGCTTTAGCATTCCTTTGATCCAAACCAACTCGTTTGTCAACTTCAGCATTGCCCTATACTCAGCTTCTTCACTTGAGCATGAAACTACCTTCTTCTTCTTGCTCTTCCAACTAACAAGGTTACCACCAATGAAAGGGCAATAGCCCGTAGTAGACTTCCTATCCATTCTATCTCCAGCCCAATCAGCATCACAATACCCCACCACCTCAGTGCTCTCATTGCATCCCCTCCGAATTCCTTGGTCGGGTGATCCATTCAGGTACATGAGTAGACGACTCACCATGTTCCAATGATGCTCCTTTGGTCCTTTCATGTATTGACTTACCTGGTTTAGAGTAAAACATATATATCAGGATGTGTGATGGTCAAGTAAATCAACTTACCAACAAGCTTTCTATAAAACATGGACCGTTGGATTGTTTTCTATCTCCCCCTCACGTGGGACCTTGTATCCATCCTCCAGAGGAGTCTTGGCTGTCTTCCCTCCTTGTATATCTGCATCTTTCAAAAGAGCAAGAGTATACTTTCTTTTGGATGAAAATAAACCTTCTTTGACCTATAATATAGCTTATTTATTACCAGTTTTAGGCCATGTTATAGGCTATATTTAGGGTCTATTATGTGTGTGTAGACTATGTTTTGGAGTATTTACAGGTCTACGTACTTGTTAAAAGCAATTGGAGCTTTGGGCTATTTTGGAGCATTTAGCATGCTCAGACGGAAACTCATAATTGGATTCAGTTTATTTATGAAGCAT